>JAGDQP010016811.1:512-10552 GCA_022664845.1 Lepisma saccharinum
AAATATTTTCCTTCGCTTGTTGAATGACAGTTTGCGAAATTGCTGTGTCTTTATTTCCGTCATGTGGTAGTATCGGTTTCCTTGGTTTTTTATAGAAGGAAATAATATTTTCTTCTAAGTCCAACTTTGCCTGTAATCTCTTTAAAAGATCTTGACCTATGAGAGGTCCGATATGTTCTTGCTCAATTATACGAAAATAATGTGAGTAAGAAGTGTTTCCTATTTTGAATTTGATAAATGCAATAAAATTCATTTGAACAATTCTTCCCGCAATACCACGGACATTTGTGACGTATGGTATTAATTTACAGTTTTTTGGTATTTGAGATCTAGACCATATGGAAATTGTACTAGCTGGATCTATTACAGTAGGAATTATTTCATCACCGATGCGTACATTAATCATAGATTTGTTTTCGTTGGTATTATATCTCACTAATTCTCTATTTTTATTGTTTGTCAACTGACCATAAATTATTGCTGAATCAGTAGCGGCAGGTCCTTTTGGTGAAAGTTGAGCTTTCTTCTTTTTTGTTTCTTTTTGCGTCCGCAGACCTTTGTGATTTTCATTCTGGATCCGGGACGCGGTTTTTAGTTTCCCGAATCTGTGTCCTTCTTTTCACGATGCCAACAAATTTGTGCAGTGTGTCCTGGCTTAAAACATACGGCACATACTGAAACTGTGCCAGGACTACTTTGATTTTTTTCACCACCTTTTTTGTTATATTGTGCCTCATTTTTGCTTCCCTTGTTACTATTATAGTACTTCTTGTTCCCGTTTTTCCTGTAGTCTTGCTTCTGGCTCGTATTATTTTTGATGACCATTAGCGACAATTCGGCCAATTTATTGGTGATACTCTCTAAATTATTTTGAGGTTGGATTGTCTGACTAGGAACAGGATTGACTTGTTGTATTTGGTAGGTTGAGGTGTCAATAATATGCTTGACAGGTTCCTTTCCAGGGGGTGTTGGTTGGTTACTATACCAAGCAAGAATGGGCGGTTGGGGCCTGGTTTGGTTACTTTGTGAATTTGTTGGCTGATATACAGGTATTTCGTTAGGTAGCTCAGGTTTGGGCCATGGTAATAAAGTTCTTATGCTTGAGGATGGCTGGTAGGGATATACTTGACCAGGTGGTTCTGGTTCCCCTTTCCGTAAGTCTATTATGGGTTCCTGTGTGGTCCATGCTGGAAAAGTTTGTGTTGTTGCCGTTTGTTGGTTTTGAGTTTGAGGAAAAGGTTGTTGCCAATTCATATTTTGTATGTGCGAAATTTGGTTATTTTGTAAGTGGCCGTATAGCCTCTGGTAGTCCATCTGTGGGTACATCTGTCCCTCAGATTGCCGAACTGGATTATTGATTGATGTTCTTGATTGCTGACTCTGTTGTGCTTGGTCCATTAATGTTAGCAATGCTTGAGATTTTTCCATGAATTCTCTTTTTCCTAATAAGTCTGTTGATGCTTCAAGTGCGTGCAATCGTTGTTGTAAATCCTTTACGGATGCGTAGTGTTCTAACGCAATATTTTTAAGAAATTCTTTTTTTTAGTCCTAATGATAAGAAGTGAACTTTTTGTTCCTCTGTTGCGTCCGGAATGTTATGTCTTATTGCTCGTAATTTCCGTAAAAAATAAGAGTCAGTAGGTTCATCGATATGTTGCTGCATCGCATTTAATTCTAATTCTGCCTTATAAAGTGGTATTTTTGGTCTACATAGGCTGACAAGTTTATCTTTTAATTGTGGGTAAGTTGTCTCACCTAGAAGGTTTTGTGATTTTAATTGAAAAACCAAGTCCAATGCTGTATCCTGAAGATACATTGGCAATAGCTCTTTCCTTTTCGTATCGTCCCACTGTTGCAAAGTAGCTAAATGTTCAAATAACATAAAAAATCTGTCTGGGTCCTCGTTAATGTGCCCAGAAAACTTTGTTAAGTGAGGCAAATTGAAGGATGGCTTTAATGGAGTTGCCATTTCGCCGATCTCGCTATTTTCGTTTTCTTTTTCAAGATTTGTGTTTCGACCACCAGATCTTGTGTTTACTGGCATTTACTCATTAAAATGTTTTGTAGGAAGTATATGAAATGACATTTGAAAATCTGATTCCCTATCCTAACCTAGCAATATTAACCATGTATTAGACAAACAGTGATATTCAAGAATAGAATATAATCGCTTGACAAGATTAAATATAATGGGTATTTTAGGCTTTCTTTTTGTGCACTCTTTGGGCACTTTTTGTCTTCTTCACCCTTAAAATGTGAAGTCGACGCCTACCACCACGTAATGTTCCTTTCAGTTTTGATTAGGTAGAAGCAAAGATATACGGGATTGGTTTATAGCCTTCAACCCTTTATTTACATATAAGAACAATGTTAACAAAATTACCGTCCCGAAGAATACAGTTTACAGTTATCTGGTTACAAAATGATTAAAGATGCCTTATCTAATAGTGATCAGTTAGAGATCCTGGAAAGTAGGATGACACCAGTTCCTTAGCGAGCTGCGTGTCGGGAAGTTGTACTAGTTCCTTAGCGAACTACGTACGGAGAATATTTAAGGTGAGAGTACACACCAGTTCCTTAGCGAGCTACGTGTGCGGATGACACCAATTCCTTAGCGAATTGCGTGTCGGGTATTTGTACCAGTTCCTTGGCGAACTACGTACAGGTCGAATTAGGACTTATGTGTGAGAATGCACACCAGTTCCTTAGCGAACTACCTGTGCGGGATAGTACCAGTTCCTTAGCGAACTACGTACTAGGATGTTCCAGTTTCTTAGCAAACTGCGAACGGTTGAAGGAGAGGAGCTGACCACCCAGGGGAAATGAGTGATGGCTCTTGCTCTGTGCAGGTCCTTTTTAAAGGTGAATGTAGGGGTGGTTCCTCTTGCTTCTCCTACTTGACTCCAGCTCCCTCTGTCTTCCGTTATTCGCTCCATCTGGTGCTAGTTTGAGGAGTTGATCGTCGTCTGCTCCAATGTGTGTGTATTATCTGCTTACTTGCATAACCACATGTTTGTCCTATAAACTTGTGTGTTATTGTTTATGCAATGTCCACGTGTTTAGCTACACACGATGGTCATTACGATATTCTGCACTCTCAGGAGTTCCTCAGGGTTCGAACATAGGACCTTTGTTATTCCTCTTATTTGTTAATGACCTTCCTGATTATGTGCCTGATAATGAAAAATTGTTATTTGCAGATGACTTTAAAATATATACAAAAGTCAACTCTATCGGAGACTGCATAAGACTTCAGCAAAGCTTGGATAATATTGCAAATTGGTGTGCTATTAATCAACTTGGAGTCGACGTAAGTAAATGTAAAGTATTATCATTTAATAGAAATAAAACCACTCATCAATTTGACTATTCCAGTAATAAAATTGTACTAAACAGACCTACTGTAGTTAAGGATCTTGGTGTCAGTTTTGACTCGAAATTGACTTTTAACATACATGTTACAAGTATAACAAATGAAGCCTTGAAGTTACTAGGATTCGTAATTAGGACGGGAAGAGAATTCAACAACATATCAACATTGGAAAATATTTACTATGCTTATGTTCGCTCCAAAGTAGAATATACTTCTTCTATTTGGAATCCATATCAATTGAAACATTGCCAACAATTAGAGGAAATCCAATCAAAATTTCTTAAATTCCTGACTTTTAAGAAACTCGAATCTATCCTGCTTATGATAGTTACAATACAGTCATTAAGAACTTTAATATTCAGAGCTTAGAACAAAGGCGCAACATTGCTGATCTATTATTTCTTCAAAAAATTGTTCACAATAAGTTAGATTGTATGGATTTAGTTTTGACATTACAGTTTCGTGTCCCATCATCTAAAACTCGCGTTAATAATACTGGTCTCTTCCACTGTGAAAAGGCAAGAACCAATATCTTGATGAGGTCACCAATCTGGAGAATTTGTACTATATATAACAAATTCTTACAGTTCACAATAATCTGGACGTATGCTATATTCGCCTAAAGAATTTAGAGATGTAATTGTCAATTAAGTCTGTACATCTACTTAGTAAAGCTCAACACTATAATTAGGCCACTGCCTGTTGTGTTGTCACTTAATAAATAAATAAATAAAATAAAATATTTTTGAAAATTTTAGTCTTTAGCCATCTTTGGATCAGAACGGGATAGGGCAGCTGGCCAGTATCTTAGTTAAGGTACCATCCTGACGTTCGTGTGGTAAAACTGAAGGAAACTCTGGAAAACCTCAGTCAGGACGATCGGCAGCAAGATACGAACGCAAGATGCCTACACATTGCAAACCCGAGAAAAAACTGGTTAGGAAAAGACATTTTAATTTTTCTCATATACAAAAATGTAGCGTAATTTACGCCTACATACATATAGAATACTTTAACACAAAGTAATTGTTGTCCATTGGCAGGGGTATAGATGATTATTGGTGTATATAATGGCAAAAATATAAGTAAATATTATTCCTAATATAAGCACCAATGTTTGTTTTACTATTTCCAATGTAAATTAACCCAACTTTAAATTACCTGAAGTTAGTTATATACGAGGGGTTGACCGGGTCAAAGGTGATAGTGTTTGATGCTCCCTCTACATAGTCCTTATTGTTTTTTGCTAAATATTTTTTCGTCTTACGTTTCAAATAGCGATTTTTTTTCTTGTAAAGTGCGCCTATGTGAAAGTTGTGCTCTTAGGCCAGGGCTTAGTGGGCCTAGTGGTAAATCCGGCCCTGATCTATACGCGACGGTTAACATTTTTGAAGAATATAGTTTGTAAAGAAACATAATTGCGACACCTTAAGCACAAATGCACTGATCACGAACGACACTAAGTAAGCATTATGTCTTCGGATAGACTGACAGACTACTAAAAATCATCATTCATGGGTGATTAAGAAGCAGAACCAGCATAACAATTCATGGCTTCGCTATCGTTGAGGCAGAAAAAGACATCTCCCAAAGCAGATCGCAAAATTAACTAAACAGCTTTCAAGACTTTTAACTGTGTTCCCGCAAATTCGTTCTGTAATTTGAAATGGCTTTGGCATTGAACTCATTATGCCAATGTGTTGTCGCAGTTGTGAGAAGAGGGTATTACGAAGGAAAATCGCGTAAGAAGCTGAGGCTCACCGGGCAGCAAGATGTTAATTTGTGAACCAAAATAAAAACTGGACGTAAGATGACCGGAAATACGTAATTTTTTTTAGGATGAAAGAATTAGAATAGTAGAAAATGATGCAGGTGTGAAGTTGTAGATCCTAAAGGGCGAGGAACTTCAAAATATGACCACAGAAAAGACACAGAAATCTTGTGAATGTATAGTGATAGGTATGGGCTTGCTTTACTCTCAAAGGTGTCGATAGGGCGCAGATATGCCATGGGTTAGTTGATCCACTGACAATATATGCAAATTCAAGAACGCAAAGCTCTACGAACAGCTCGAGACTACTTTCTTGACGAAAATGTGTTTCTTGGTCTTCAAGGATGATAATATAAACTGTGATAGGGCTAAAATCGTTAATAGCTGGTTCACGAGCAATTGGTATTCCGAGATCCTGGTGACCCCAGATTCACTGGATATAACTTTCATTGAACATTTGTTGGTAGAATAGTGAATGTATTTTTATGTAGACTGAAACTCGTTGAACAACTCACCTGGGTTTATTTACAATCAATCGTGGTTGAACTTTGCTATAACCTTATTACAAGGATGCATCGACGATCAGCTGCAGTAACAAAAACCAGAGGGCGCGGTCGCAGATTATATATTTTGATTGATTTCTGGTCAGCGTAAATTCTCTGACTTTTCTGTGCATTTTTAACATTAGTTACGAGATGCAAAGTTTTTGTTTAAAAGAAATTTATCATGATTTGTGTTCTGCAAAAAGTGGTAGATCGTTTAACGCATTCTAATTCATCTCTATACATACTTTCATATTGTGCTTTTTTTCATGACTTTGCAAACAACTGATAAAAGACATTCTTCTTCAAACTTCTCAGCGAATACATCTTTCGCCATTCGTATTCTCTATTTTATTCCTCTTTCGTATTTTATTTCCTTATTTATAATTCAGATTCCCTAACAATTAAAACTAATACTTCATCTACTTTTATCCTGCAAATTCTTAAAAGTTTGTTCCAGTTGTAATAGTTTCAATCATCATTAATTTCCTCCATTACATTTCTCCAGCTCTTGACATCATATTGTTTGTTGATGTTTATTTAATTATCTGTAAGAAGAACCATTTCAACTGCAAACCTGATACATTTCATTCTACTTCCCACAATCGTAAACTATCCATTCTATTGAAGTATTTGGTTTTACAATCGCATTTACATATTCAGAAAATGCAAAAGACCCGTCTCACTCCTTTACCTATTACATTTTAATGTATTTATTTATGCTTTAGTGATGAAATGGCAGCTACGCCTAAACACGAAAGGATGACGTCCGTCGGCGAGCATAATTTCTGTGGCAGGAATATAGAGAGTAATGGCCGGAGCTCCTTGAAGATACTATTCTGGCGTGAAGGGGTCTCGAACCCGCGACACCCGTCAGTACGTTTAATTATGCCGTCTTATCTGTATGTAGATTTATTATCGATCTTGAATGGTTTACTCAATCGAATGGTTTCTCTAAATCAACCCTTACTTACATTTCTACATCTATTGGTAATCTATTTTCGTTATAAACGAATGGATAACTTTATTCTCTTTTCTCTTCAAAATCCAAATGCTTCCCTTCAGTTTCTTCATTCATTCTAACATAAAATATTTTACTTAATGTTCGTATCTAGATGAATTTTCTTGACAATGAGTCTGATATCAAGTCAATTAATCTGCATACTTCGAATTCTACTTATTATCGAGTATTCTTCCTTTATGCAATGAAACTATTGTTATTTCTTATAAGTCACTTGGGTCACTTTCCTGGCTCATAAAGTTCCTTTCATGATCGCATTTCATTTATCCCCTTCCCCCCTACGTTCTCTTTGTGAAATCAATCGGAATATTATCCAGAGTCTTGCTTTGCCATCTCATTAAGATCCGTATCATAGTATTTTGAATATTTTACTCTTCACATGCTTCTGATTAGTCTTTTATGCACCTCTACACAGCTCTTCTTTGTAATTTTTCCATTTGTTTACTACCATATTCCTATCACTAACAAGATTGCCTTGGGAGTTTTCTAATAACCAGAAATTTGCCTTTTCCTCCACATTTCATCATATTTGTTTCCCTTAGCATCAAATTCCATCATGTCGTTCTCTCTATTTTATTGCATTTACATTTCATCCATATTTCTCCTTCCCTTCGTATTGAATGCTCTGTGATCATCGCATAAAGTTTATATAACACATATGAAGCAAATTTGAAGATAAATGAAGCAAAACAAGTGTAACACTTGAAGCTATTTTAGAGGACACTGCAACATGATACGCAATATTTTATCTTTTTTTACATTCTTTTCTTTAGTTCACATTGGTTCGTGGTGTCATCAAATCTTGCAACGTTAATTCAAGTCAACTCATTTCCCGACGTCATAGAATAATGAAATTTTGCACAACGACGTAAGTCGGGTGACGTTACAATATTTCATTGTTACTTTTATGTATTTCTATTTATTTATATGTTTAAAATCATATTTTAGTATATTTTTTAATACAGACTTCTTTATCCTAAAATAAATACTAACTAGCAATGATATGGGGTTTTACTGTTTGCCGAACACTTTAGGATTTGGTTCACAAACGAGCTAGAGAAAAAAAAACTTTTTTAAAGGATACAATTCGTAGTAAAAAGTAAACAATAATTTTGTTTATGCACGACTAAAAAGAAAAGCATGAGGCGTGTTCTCATATGCAGTCACATTATAAATTCTTCAATTGGCGCGCCGACTGTTTTTCTTTTTGGTCATGCATAAACAAAATTATTTTTTACTTTTTAGTACGAATTGTTTAAGAAAAGAATGTTTTAAAACTTTTTTTTTGTAACTAATTTATATACGTTACAATCTATAAAGTCTCTATATTGCTTTAATTATACCATTATGATATGGAAGTCACACACTTGGAAAAGTAAGAACACAGAATTACAGAAAAAAGTTTTCTATTCAAAATGATTGGAACGAACGAATGAGAGATATAGAATGATTGATACATTAGATCACAAATTTACTGTCATGTGATAATTTAAAAATACTACATTCGTAAGAATGGTAACGTTTTATACACTATTGTTACTGATTACGTATAAAAAAAAGCATTGTTTCCATTTCCGTGGTCCATTTTTTTATTTTTCATTTGAAAAATATTTCCACAGTTTTTAATGTGAAATAATCCAATTGAATTTGAGCTTTTTTCTACGATAAAATTTGTGAACAGTAGTGGCCAGAAAAGAAAACCAACGAAGGGAGTAAAATGTGTTATTTAGCTGTAATTTCAGATAAAATAAAATGAATTGTATGGGAGCTAACAGCAGTTGTAATTTCCGTTTAACATGTTTTGTAACTGTAAAGTAAAATAGAGTTATTTCGTATCTATGTTCTTGTTTGTTAATGTTTTCTAACAGAGTAATTTCTTCAGTACTTTTGTAAATTAAATGTATTTTAGGTTTTAGTTGTGCTGCGGGTATTCTGATTTCCAGTTTTCTCAATTTCAGTAGACGAATGCTCGAGTGGTAAAGTTAACAAAGAAGCTGACTGCTGTCTTCCCTATCCTTTATCCCGGAATATGTTCCGCCAAGAGAGGTCATCTCTGAGACATGTTACAGGCTTAGGCCACAGCTGCTTGTCTAGATCATAAAAAAATAAAGTTTTACTAGCGGCCAGTTCTACAATCGACCGCTAAACTTCTAGTCAGCGCTAAGTTGATGCCAACTCTCATTTTGCGTACTCTCATTGGCCAAAATCAGACTTGGCTTTAACTTAGCGCTGATTAGAAGTTTAGCGGTCGATTGTAGAACTCATTCTAAATGGATTTGTTTGCTGACCAGGATTTATATTAAGGAAATCAAATATTTTATCATTATATCACAAAGTATCAGACAAGTTTATGACATTGATGTTTCCAAGAGTTCTTTTATTTTTCCGATGGCAGTTGGAGTACTCATAACGTTAGCGCAAACTATGACTTTACCTTCCAAATATCAGTTTGTGATATTTGAGAGTTCAACACAAAATCTTGTAAAGTCTTTAAAGAAACTGGTAAATTATCACCTTTTTTCGTCAGTAGAATAGAAGAACCATCCATATGATGTGTTACTTGTCCTAGGCCGTCATTTAAGAAAATTCCAGTTTTTTGCCACCAGACCACAATGTTTTACCACAATGGTACATTTCCCTTGAAACTAAATATGACGTATGTCGGGATTCTTCGTGGAAATGAATTGGTTGCGAAATAATCGGGATGAAAAGTTCCCGTTAGGTCAGCATGTATTTATTTAATATTCGGGTTTGGCAGGGATCAGTGCAATTCATTAACACTTCAACTTGTTCAGTAACTTTCATTTAACATACAAATTATCTTCAGTGCAACGTTTCATATGAAAATAAACGGGAAATACATGCTTTCCGCGCATATGTATGAAGTGTTGCCTGTCCTCCAGGCGTTCGGAAGAAAATTTTGCAAACTTTTATGTAACTCGTGTTCCGCTAAATACCGAAATGTAATGCTGCAGGAATGTTCATTTGAACACATCATCAATACACTGTGAAAGTTTCATGTTGATTTACGATTTCCAACAGATACAGTTTTCTTATTAGAAAACTTTGTGTTAAACTACCGAAATTCATGCGTGTTGCCCAACTTCGTCACTATTCTTTCGACTTTAATCAAACTCAAGAATAGAATCATGTTTTCAATAAATAATTCTAAAGTATTGATTACGAAAAAAGGTGAACAAGTGCTTTATTCCAAGCGATTTAAGAATTTCTCTAATTTTTTTTATTTCTGAAATTCATCAATAATATACACAGTAACACAAAAATATCAAATTATTATTATTATTATTATTATTATTATTATTATTATTATTA
>JAGDQP010016811.1:10652-39834 GCA_022664845.1 Lepisma saccharinum
TATTATTATTATTATTATTATTATTATTATTATTATTATTATTATTAATGGATCAAATTTATTTCATAATTACGATGATAGAACACAAGAAATGAGCCACTTAAAATATCAGACATAATTTCTTGAAAGCAGCAAGTTTTGAGAAAGTCATCAAATAATGTTTAGCATGTTTTCTATAATTCTAAGTTCTTTATTTTCATTTCTCAGTAAGAATGGCATTTTGTGGATATCACTTTAATGCATATAAATAACTAATTACATAATTATTTAAATATTTGCACAACAAAGCAAAATAGATATCCACATTTTCAGAGATTTTACAAAATTACGGTGAGTCTATATTTATGAACAGTGTTATGGTTACCTTGAATTCTATTCAGACTTAACAGCGCACGCACAAATAGTGCTGAAATTGATATTTACATGTAATTAAGTTTATAAAAACATATTTACAACTTAAGTTTGCACATTTTTTTTTATTAATAGTGATTCAGTACTATTTTTATAATAAATAGTTAAGGAGATAATATCTAAAAAAATGTTTCGCTCAACCGGCGCTATATATAAAATTTGACACCACAGTTTGGTAGAATGGGTTATATATGAACACCATAGGTAGTATGTCACGTCAACTTGTGGTATCATTAATTTTATGGACGCCATTTTGTGTTGTGATCACGTGACTTCGGCCACGTCCGGGAGTCATTGTCTTAAAATGTGCATAACTCCGGTTGAAATGGAACGATTTAAATAATATTGTCACCAAATGAAAGATAATGATATGCTCTACTATACTTAGAGTGTTCATATATAACCCATTCTACCAAACTGTGGTGTAAAACCTTAGATATAGTGTGGGTTGTGCCAATTTCGATTTCAAAGACCCTACAAATATTAGCTCCTTGACTATCAGAGATTACTATCAGAAATGCTTTACGAAAAATAAGCACTGCTAATAGGATTTTGTTGGATTTAGAGTAAAAGTTCACATTCTATATAGATACGTTGGTTTTGTTGTAAATGTAATAATATAGATTTTAGCAACATATTCAATAATAAGAATTACAGTAATAGGACTTTCTAGTCTCGGTTTTTTTTTATGAAAGGCTAAACACAGATAAAGTATTGTTTTGGTGCGCTATACAAAAACAGCAGAAGCACGTTTCAGACACTGTAAAAAAAAAAGGTGTTGGTAAAGGACAAGATTAGTTCCCTTTTTAGCGACCGTGACTTATTTGGTCATCTGGTGATTGCAGGAAGGTCAAGGACATCAGCATGGAAGAGATTCTTAGCTATGAGCTCACCAAAGTACCTTATTCCCTTGCTCACATGAATGGTAGTCTGAGGAAGACAACTAAAAGCGAGCTTTTATCAGAGTTAGAGAAGAAGGTAGACGTGCAAGCAAAACTTCCACCAGTCGTAAATGGAATAACATCAGCCCATTCGATTGATGCAATGGCGTCAGTTTAAATGCTTAAGGGTGGCAGTTGTATGAACTTTGGTGATCTCGCAGTGAAGCATTATGACGCAATCGTTGCCCCGTTGAGTCTTAATAGATGCATGCGAGTCGATGTTGTTTTTGATCAATATAATGAACTGTTAATAAAGGCTGAAGAACGTGACCGACGAGAAGTTTCTACAGAACTAGAAGTCCGGATTACATCATAAACCACACCAATCCTATAACAGTGGTCGAAATATATTGCAAATCCTATAAATAAGGTGAATCTCTGTGAATTTCTGACTAACACCTGGTGTAAAATGGCACAAGAGAAGCTTCAGACAGGACAGCAGATATTTATTGGTGGCGGATTCAGGAATGAGACAAGAACAGTACAGTTAACTAGAGGACACTGTGAGGATTTGTCGGGTTTAACATCGGATCGTGAAGAAGCAGATACACGCCTACTGCATGCTGCACATGCATCTAAGAACCACAAAAGACTAGTGATTCAATCCCCTGACACAGATGTAGCCGTACTATGCACTGCACACTTCAGCGAAATTGGCTCTCAAGAATTGTGGTTTCGTACAGGAGTAAAAGATAAACTACGATACATTCCGATACACAAGCTGGCTGTTGATTTGGGTCCTAAAATATGCGATGCATTATTACCCTTCCATGCATTGACTGGCTGTGACTCCACGAGGTCGTTCACAGGAAATGAAAAGAAAAGACCGTTCAAAAAGCTGTGTGAAAATGAGCAGTATTAGAAAGGTGCTTGCAAGTTGGGGATGGATGTAACACTCACTGTAGATACTATTTCAGCATGTGAATCATTCGTGTGCAAGTTGTACACAAAAAGTGAGAAGGCTTGCCCCAAAACTGATGCTGTACGATACCTGTTATTCTGCCAGAAAGGACAGAAAAATGAGCAACTACCTCCAACAACAGACAGTCTGCTACAACACCTGAAGCGTGCAAATGATCAATCCTACATCTGGAAGAAGGCGTTAGTTTCAAGGCAAGATCTATCACCACCTGAAGAACATGGCTAGTGCAACTACGATGGTGTTCTGAAACCTGTGTGGATGACAAAAGAGTCCGCACCAAATGGACTAACTGAATTTACAGTGTGCCATTGTCTCAAATCTATGCAAGGAGAGACTGCTCATGCGTGGCGACAAATCTTTCGTGTACGGAAGCATGTTCTTGTATGGCCAATGAAGAATGCCAAAAGCCACACACACAGTTATACGAACGTTTTGATGATTCAGGTAGTGATGTGGATGACATTTAAGAAGTTACAGTAGTACAGTAGGATGTAGGTCTACTGAGTGGTGAAATTTAACGTGAAAAGGTGAAAGTAAATGTGAATAAAATAATAAAACCTTTTCTGTAGAGCATATCATTATCTTTCATTTGGTGTCAATGTTATTTAAATCGCTCCATTCTAACCGGAGTTATGCACATTTTAAGCCAATGACTCCCGAACTTGACCGAAGTCACGTGATAACACAAAATGGCGTCCATAAAATTTATGATAAGACATACTAACTAGGGTATTCATATATAACTCATTCTACCAAACTGTGGTGTCAAACCTTAGATGTAGTGTGGGTTGTGTCGATTTCGATTTTAGAGGCCCTGCAGATATTAGCTCCTTGACTATAATAAGCAGGGTAGTTAAGTGTGGGCCATAAAATGGAGACAGTGTAACAACGAATACAAAAGATGGCGAGAGACGGGGAATATTGGACTTGTAATTTGAATGATTAGGAGACCGTTTTATGAAGTAACATAGTTTTGTAAGATCGTATCTTATATTTGTCCAGAAGCATATGATAACGCAGAGTGTATACATTTGCGTCTTCTACGAGAAAAAATCCTTTCTTTTTTCTTACGAAGCTTCGTATCTGTTGCGCCTGACTTTTAGACACCCCGTAATCGTTTGAAGTTGGCTGGGTTTCATAATCTACAGGATTGTTTCACGAGGTTCTCAAGGATGAGGGTGGTAGTACATTACGTTATATTCAGTGGTGCATTTCAGCTCTGGCGAACCCTAGCGGCGCCAGAGCACTTTTGAAAGGTTCATATATGTTTATGTCTGTTGCGAACTTTATGGAACTGGTTAGATTGTGAGTTGTCCTTGACAAATACTCCTTGACTCAGAAAAAATGAATCAAACACAATATTTTTTATTGAGTAATTAATTCTAATGCCCAGTATTTCTTTTCACAAAATGTTCTACAGTGAATAATACTTTTCAAAGTATGCTGACCGTCGCGTATTGTCAGAGGCTTGAGTACTGTAAATCAACCGTCTCTTGTGTGTTGTAGGTTGGATGGATTGTGCACTAATAGTACAGTGAGGCAGTGTGGTTGTGGACGTTGTGCAGGTGTGGTGAATGACCATGTCCCACTTGGTGAAGTTTCAGAGAAGTGCAATTGTGGGTGTCCGTCTAATTGGAGCATCTGTGAGCAAAATAGCGACGTTATGTGGTGTAACACAAAGCACGATCTCGAAAGCCATGACATCATACACATAAAACGGACTTGGCGAAGCAAAATAGTAGTCGAAATACAAAGATGGAGGATAGGGCCGCCGGACCTTCAAAGATATTGTGACGTCGCAGGCCGAAAAAGTTACTACAGAACTTAATCTGCACCTAAACACCTCAGTATCATACAAAACAGTGAGGCGGGAACTTCATAAAATGGGTAACAAATGAGCGTATTTCTATTCCCAAGCTCCTAATAACAGACACGAATGCTCAAAGGCGACATGCATGGTGCAATGCTCACAAAAACTGAACGTTAGAGGGCTGGAAACGTGTCGTATGGTCGGACGAATCACCCTTTACCCTTTTCCTCACCACTGAACGCATCCCAGCGGCCGACCATCCTGACTGAGATTTTTCCAGGGTATTTCCTTAGTCATACCACGCAAATGTCGGGATGGTACCTTCAACATAGATCTTAGCCGACACCTTCTCGAATCCTTTTCCTTCTCCTATCCCGGCCTGGCCCTTAGATGCCTAAAGGCTATAAATAAAAATTATTACCCCTGGACGCATGTTTGTCTGGCAAACAGCTTCTCAAACACGATATTAACTGTTTCCACCCGACTATGAAACATGGTGGCGGCTATATTATGGTCTGGGGAGCTATATCATGGTATTCGGCAGTCCCTTGTCACATAACACGGTTCGGTCATAGCAGCAGTGTATAGAGAACTCTTGGGTAACCAGGTCCAACCCCCGCGAACTTTATTTCCAGACGGGAATTCCATATTCACGGATGATAATGCCTCCATTCACATCACTGGCCTTGTTCCGGAGCGGTTTCACGAGCATGCTAATGAGGTTCAACATCTTCCCTAGCCCGCAGAGTCCCCAGACCTGCATATAATCGGGACTCTGTGGGCTGTTTTGGAAAGATGGAAAGCAAGGTTCGGCGTCGATTTCCAAATTCTTCGTTTCTACCTGAGATGAAGGCTGTGCTGCATGAAGAATGGCTTTAAATCCCACTAACCATCCTTTCAGGGCTTGTATTGGTCTATTCCGTCCAGAATTCAAGCTGTATTGCGTGCTAAAGGTGGACCAACAACGTATTAATACAAAATATTCCGAATTCCACAAGTGCAGAAACTTCTAGATTAATTTTATTAAACTGCTATTCTTGTTCTTCGGATTGACTAACAAAAAGTTATATCTTGTATAGCCATTATTTATTTAATGAACAACTTTTACAACGAGAAACACCTATGTAATACTTTACACATGTAAGTAAGATTTATTTTCGAATGCACTGAAAAGTTAGCGAGATGCACTGAACAACTAAAATTCCGTAGTTGTAAGACGTACACAAATAAAAAAAATGCTAATGTTAAATTGAAATTCTTTCAACTAATAATGATGAACACTAATTTCAATTGAATTGACCACTGTTAAAAGGGGTTATATGCTACGTACGTATTTTTAGTGGCACATATCCCTTTTAACAATAACCGATTCAATTGTATAATGATATGGATTGTATCGAAAATAATTTTTAAAATGTGTATAACAATATCTGACCAAGAAAATAAAGTGCAAGACAAACACTTATCAGCAATGATGAAAAAGTCACTGCGGATTGGCTGTAAAAGACCAGTTTGATTTAATTTGACAATTAAACTAATAACACTTTCATAACTATTGAAGCAATTTTTGTATATATTTTCTAGTTTCTATGAGACGATTATTAAGTCCCTTTTTCGTGCTTAAGTATAATTATAAGAATGATGCATCTAAACATTTTTTTTTAAATTGACAATTGACCTCCATTTTAATTTTACGATGGTAGTTACCGTGTATTTTAGTCCCACTTTACGGACAAAAACTTTACGTCAAATATCTTTCTTCTTTCATACTAATAATTTATGAGACAAAAGGATAATACTGCACGGTATTTTGTTACAAATGGCGAATGAATTGTAAATGTCAATGTTTATAATCATTAATTATATAAATCTATTCAAATTCGCTATTTAAACACATCTTTTAGCAAGTTTTTAGTTATTTGATGATTTAAGAATATAATTTTGTTAAAAAAGAAATTGTTTTCAAAATACTTTAGATGTTTTAAATACTACTTCCATATTACATTAAAACATTTCTCTTTTTGTAGAAACAAATAACTAACTGTATGGCTTATGGAACTCGCAAGTTTATGGCTGCATTAACAAACGTTCACCATTGGATTCTATACTGGGCAACATCAACCCAGTTTTCACCACAAACGCCTGCTTTTCGAAGATATCATCTAATATTATCATTCCAACGACATCTCGGTCTTCCCAATGGTCTCTTTCCACTCAGATTACAAACCACGATAAACTATAGTCGTTTTTCCCCATTCGAGCTACCTGGCCTTCCCATATTAGCCGCCGTGATTTCATTATTCTTATAATGTCGAGTGAATCATGAAGTCTGTGCAGTTTTCCATTATGCAGTCTCCTCCATTCTCCGGTCAACTCGTCCTGTTTCGACCCGTATATCTTTCTCAGAACCTTATTTCCAAATACATGTAATTCATGTTCGACTGCCAGTGTCGTACTCCTAATTTCGCAAACGTAAAGTATTACCGACAGAACTTTCCAGCTTTCTTGATATTAATTGCGAGGTTAGGAGTATCTGGACTGAATAGAAACATGCGTTCTTAGATGCTGTGAGCGACATTTTATTTCTTCCCTGACAGACCTTTTCGTTGCTAGTTACATGCTCCCAATTTATTTACTTTCTCTATGATCTAATTCTTAATTGTTATGTATCTATTTCTCTTTCATCCTCTGTGTTTCAGTTTATCATATATTTTGTTTTCTCTACGTACACTTGTAGATCTATTTCATCTCAGACTTCTATTAATCCGTCGGGTTACTTTGTAGTGCATCTATATCGTCCCCTATTAAATCTCCATCATTCGCGTATACGAACAGTTAGCTTAAACCATTCAATATATTTATTTCCCTTTTTGATTTTCAGAGTCGTATATTCTAACGCAAAATTAAATAGTAGTGGTGACAAGACATCGCCTTGTTTCAATCCGCTGCAAATCTGAAAACTATCTGCTATAATATTACCTACACATATTATGCTTCTGGGGTCGCTGAGACACATCCGTACTAGTTGAACAAGTTTTCCGGAATTCTAAATTTCTAGAGACAAATGAAAGAAATAAGTTATTGAAATTATTGAGTTAGCTTTCTAAAAGCAAATAAACATATTTATAAAAATAAGTTTAATATCTTTTAACGTTTCTTTTTAACTACTTCTAATATTTTCTTGTTACTGGTGCTGCTTCCTTACTATTTAGCTCTCTCCCTTCAGTCAAACCTGAAAGAAATCTAGGATGTCACCGAAATTTAGAACATATTCAAAGTATACGAGCATATATATTTCCTTAGCTCTTCACACCAAAAAAAGGAAGTTGGACCTGAGCAAAGTGGCGTAGAGCGATGCCATAATAAACACATATATTTATGCATACTTCATTCCGCTCCACTTTGCTCAATTGATGCGTGCGCCACCATTCAAATGTATGGATTTAGCACGTCGTATCTCTGTTTTGCTTCAACTGACTTTTTTGTTGAGCGGCTACGTTAACACATTCAAGTGGTACTTAAAGATGCACAAGTCCTATAATTGCTTATAGCTTGCCAGTAGAAAGTAAAGTTTGCAAGGTAAGGGTAATTTTTTGAAGCATGTTTTAGAGTGCTTATTTATGTCCGTCTTTCATTTTAATTTTTTCCTTACATTTTGTCATAAAATATGTCATTGTTCTCGATTGCTACATACTAAATCAAAAGAGCGGATTTTTCAATCTTTTAGAGCTGAAAGGGGACTCTTTTGTAGAGCGGAATTTTCAATCAAAAAGATTGGTTTCGAACGAAACGCTCTCGTTTTAAGTGGAAAATGTGATATTTCTAGAGGGAATACCGATGTATTTGGATGTAATTTATTTTTCAAACTTGAAAGAGTGATTTATCACCTTTTTAGAGTAGTTTATTTCTTCGATTTCTCATCTGTTAGAAAGGTTTATTTATCATCTTTTTAGAATGATTTACAATGCATCATGGATACTAGTCAACTTTGTTCTCCGCCATTTGTGACTGCAAAGTTTATCGAAAGACTAAGCTACGCTGTGTAATTTATAGCGTTGTGTTTAGTTAAAAAAGACAGCACAAAACTTTAAAACTTTTCTGTGAGTACAATATACCAGAAGACGTCAGACAAGTACCTGATGAGATGAATGAAAGACGTATTATCACTGTTGGACGGCTAACTGAGGGGTTATGGCGCCGGAAGGTACCGGGTTCAAATCTCCACGAGTTTAACTTTTTTTTACTCTTTTTCATTCATAAGTATATTACTTTTCTTTCATACTACTTACGAATAAATGCTCCATTTTGGATCTTTTTACATTTTTAACATTTTATTGCGTCGTTTTCGTGTTCGAAAGATGAAAACTTTATTTAAATAGATGAAAATTAATCTAAAATATATGTTTGCGTCCCCATCGAAATGGACTACCATAGATGGATCGCATCTTTTTCGAACTGAAATTTCTCATTTTTTTCTCCGATGAAAATTCAGTCTAAAAGAGTGGTCCCTCTTTCCGCTAAAAATCGAGGGAAATTTCGCTCTTTTGATTTAGTGCATACAAAGTAAGTAAAACGGGCTCAGCTTCCGTTATGCAGTAAGTATTAATGCGGACTTAGGATAAGCACTGGGGATAAGCACTTAGGATACGCTGCTACAGATTCGAGTTCCGTTAACGTGGACCATCCTGTAAGATTTCTCATAGTTTTCCGCAGTATCACCGGGCATATGCTGGGATGGTTCTCAGAACATAGGCTCTGGTCGCTATCTTTCTCGTTCTTGCCCATTTAGTCCATAGAAACTAAATAAAAAAGTATCTGAAATCAAGATCTCGCAGCCCAGTGGTGAAGGTCGCTAGGTAGGATAAACAGTGGGAAGATATACTATGGCTTGCTTTGTCTCACCAGACGTAGTCATTTATTTTCCTATCCCGGAAGATATGTTTGCCAATGGACGTCTACAGAATGTTTGTGTTTGTTTAATTTACATTTATTGGCCACACAGAGAGTTAAGGCACAATCCAGTTACATGTCTAAGGGATCACATACTTCGACGAGTAGTCTTCCGGGCCAGGAAGGGGAAGATAGCTGGTAGGGCCTTTATCTAGATACGATACCAGTATTAGTACTGTGAAATTGAGATAAACCCTAGAAAACATAAATATGACTGGCAGCAACACCCGAACCTTCGTGCCTTCCCAGTGTTGATCCGACATAGGGTTGACCGTAACTATGAAACCAGGGACGCTTGTACATTTCTTTGAATTATTATTAAAGTTTCAACGAGCTCCTAAGGACGGACCTACGACTTTATGTAAGTCGGCGTCAAGCTAGAAAGTTAAACAAAGCGTTCACTGGATTTGTACTCGAGACCTGACTCACTACGATCTTGCTTAATTATAAAATATCTATGTAGACGACCTGAACCTTAGATACCTAAAGGCCATAAATAAAATTTTAATCTATCTAAAATTCTCCCTGGAATCAGTATAACCTCACAACATAATCATCATGAAGGTGGTATACCGACCCTGCATTTTAAAAATTTATTCCAAGAAGCTCAAAAGCTAATTCAGTGTATTATTGTGTACAATTGACTCAAAACTATCTGAATAATGTAAATCCTGAGTTCTAGTCCCTTTTAAAGTAATAACCCATTTTGTTAAGTTTATATATTTTAAAATCATTACATTTATATCGTTAGAGAACAGAACTTACTAATAATCCTGAATATTATAATTGTGAATTAATCAATTAAGAATTATTTATTTACCAAATTTCTATTTATTTACTGAATTTAGCAAACGATGTTAATTGTCTAATAGATAGTTCACATGTTTCAAATATAGCTAAGTCATTCTGATGTTCTCTAATATTATTGCTTTTTCCTTAGTCCAATGCTAATCTTTGGTATATTAGTATCTTTAATTAAGGCTATGTTTGATTGGTTGTATTGTAATTGTAATCCTAAAAGAGCTGGTAAGCTTGTAAAAAAAATGTAAGTATAGATCCAACAATTTTCGATAAAGTGGACTCCAAACCATTCCATTCAATGAATCGGACAAGACTTGAACCCATTACCACGACCATATAAAGCGAGTGCTCTAACTTCTCGGCGAACCACGAGTAGTTAATGGAGCGGCCGTAGCTTAGTTCGTAGAGGGTTTACTTCGATAAAAGTTCGGTAAACTTTATTTTGTACGGGTCATTTCGTATTTGCTTCGAGTTCGATGGGAAGTTGGTTCCATACCAGCGGCCGACTATTTACTGACTGAGGGTTTCCCAAGTTTATTTTTCATTCGCACCAGACAAATACCGGGGTGGTACCTTCAACTTAGGCCCTAGCCAATCTTTCCAACATCCTTACCCATACTCTATTCCGGACAGAATCATACATGCCTAAAGGCTATAAATAAATTCAAAATTCAAGACAGGATTGATTAAGGCTATGTGATCCACTGAACTCTGTAGTTTACTATAAGTAACATAAATTTAGTTCACTGCCTACACAGTGCGGCTCCAAACTTTTTTTATGCTCAATTTTGATAATTCACACAATATTGCGCAAGTCATTGATGAATTCAGATAGCCACTCTCAATAGAAATCCTCGGTAAATTGTACTGGGAAGAGAAACACATTGATAAGAAAAGTTCAACATTGGAAAAAGTTCAAAGAAAAGAAATTCAAATTTTTCGATTAAAGAACATACCTGCTGACTTGGATGAAACTGGATGTAGAGAGGGTGATGTGATGGTTAAAGGTGCTGAAGTCCTACTGGCGACAAAAGCGCTAATTTTATCCCTTTTATACAAAAATGACGCCTACTGAAACCTTCTTGTAAAGCTTAGAAATTTTCACGCATGCTCAGCATAATAAAGTAGCAAATTTTTGTAAAAAATCAATTTTCATTTAATTTATTTGTTTAAATAGTTTAGTTCTAATGTTAATAATACTTTCATCTTGTCGCGTCGGAAGAATTTTAATATACTTTTCAAAATGCATGAATTGCAAAGTTTTCTTCCAGCCAATCTGGTGTATTGGAAGGAAGAATTCACAATTCTATCAACTAATTTTCACTCAAGCGCACTTGCAGTCAGGTGGGCGCAAACAGTTTCCAATTCCCTCGTTTAATGAATTTCAAATGGGCAATAGATTTAATAAAAGAAGTGAATTGGAGCACGAGAAGCGGAGAGGAGGAAGGACTCTCCCCCTTTTCTCCCCCGGTGGCTGTTTTGAGGATCGCTGCTAACCGAGTTACGTTATCTTGCAGCCACAGTGGAGCACTCGTAACATCCAATGATGGACTTACATACGCAGTTCGATAAGGCAGTAAATTCTCCCATTTGAGAGTCTATACATAAATCAGGAGAATATAAAATATAATCAACCATATGGGAAGAGTGAGTTTGGTGTCTTTCTGAGATAGTCCGTGACGTAAATTCAAAGTCTTTTTTGGCGGGAAGTTACATTGAATGGGATACTTCGATTACGCTTCAAGTGATTAATGTGGCGTGAAAACTTTTCAGCAGTAACTTCCCCAGAAAACTATCAAGGCCTGTCTTCATTCTTTCCGGCGTAAACGTCTTAGATCCTTGTGGCTCACTGAGATAGGGGTTGGTGACGTCAGTGTGTCAATATAGAAATTTTCTGCATATTGCACTCACATATTGATTGAGACTATTGTTGGCCACATGTGTGTCGCTTAGTGATAAGAAAGTGTCATCTATTTTTAAAAAACGAGAGAAAGATAGGCTTTTACACATCTTTCTTTCACTTGCAGTATTTTCACTACTTTTCGCATATTGGTGCAGAGTAATAATAATAATAGTGTTCAAAGATTTTATTTAGGTAAGCATACAGCTAGAATTGCAAACAGTGCACCACAAGGGAAACGAATATTGAAATTACATAATACTATTAAATTAAAAAAATACATAGTCCTATTACAAATGATAATAAAAAAAAGGGTTACATGCAGCATCCATAAAATAGAACAACATATAAACAAATCATGGTTCAATGCAAAATAAAAAGATAGCTTCTAGCATGCATTTAATACAATAATATTGAAACAAAAAATTGATTAGAAAAATGATATATATAGAGTAAAGATTATATTAAAACAGAAAAAAATATAGTCAACTGATAACAAAATAAGAAAAAAATTAAAATCACAAACATGTAGTATCAGTTTAGTAATTTAATATTTAACATAATGACACATAAACACCATAAAACTCAGAAAGATCGATAACATAAAATAGGCACCAAAAATAGAAATAATCATTCAATAGATGTAGAAATTGCTTTCATATAATGTGAAATTTAGGTTGAAAGAGATCCAAAGTTTCATGATACTTATTGGCAGTAAAGATAGATCGATAGATAGATGAGTTAGGAAAATTAAAGTAGGAAAAGGGAACAAACTTCCTAGTTAAACAGAAAGGAGTTCGTAAAATAATAAAATGCTCAAGATAGACGGTCCCATGCAGTAGACCATGAAAAAACTTCAGGTCATATAAATTCCGCCTGTCTGTCAATGAAGGCAGACAGATCTCTTTTCTAATACTTCTCAGACTCATGTTATTAAAAACCTTAAATTTCCACTTCAACCAGGAGAAAGTTATTTTGAATAGATTCTATACTGTGTACAAAATATTTAGGTTCACGGTTCCAAATAACTGTAGCATACTCCAAGTGAGATCTGACATTGAGCATATTTAGAATCTTATAACTATCTGATATTAATATTATTAAAGTTCCTACACAACCATTTCAGTGTACCCAAATTTCTTCTGGCTTTGGATGTCATTTTCTGCAAATGTTTATTAAACAGTAGTTTTGAGTCCAGGGTAATACCCAAGTCATCAATATGATTCAGAAACTTGATAACTTTAGAACCTATATTATAATTGTATACAGAGCCTCCTTGAGAAAATTATTCTTTTCATTTTATTCAAATTAAGAGGAAGATAGATTTTATGAGACCATTGTTCAATAATATCAATATTTCGTTGTAATTTGCAGTGATCCTGAATGGATGTAATTGATTGAAAAATTTTGATATCATCCACATAAAGAAGATATTTACAAGTTAGATTCACAGATATATCATTGATAAATAAGATAAACAGTAAAGGGCCAAGATTCGAACCCTGGGGAACACCTGAGGTATTATTATAAATTGAGGATTTAGTACCCTTATATCTAACAACAAGTTTCCTATTTCTAAGATATGAAAGAAGACATAATATAATGCACTAAGGTAAGTTAAACGTATCAAGTTTCAGTAAGAGGTGATAATGAGATAACTTATTGAAAGCCTTAATAATAATATTAATAATAATAATAATAATAATAATAATAATAATAATAATAATAATAATAATAATAATAATAATAATAATAATAATAATAGTGAATGGGTGATGTTCAGTTAATACAAACTCTATTCTGTCTTCTAACCTCCGTCCAAAATTATAAATAATATAAACATAACAGAAAAACAACTTTGAAAGATCCAGTTAGGCATGGTACCGAGACCGAGACTAGTCTTGGTCTCATCTCGGTCTCGTCTCGAATTCGAGACCGAGACCGACACTAAGGTCCATTTTCCACTAAGGTCCATAAGGTTTATTTTCATGAACGTCGATAATATTAATTTAATGCTTCTGTTGATGGTGTTTCGTACTAGAAGAAGTCTTGTTACAATTTGTTTCATTCTGATAAATTTTATTTAACATGTTATATTGGAGTTTGACCATAAGTCATATATAAGTAGTCAAATTATCAGTTTCCAAACTATTTTCTGTTGTCTTTCAATAATAATATAAAAGTGTTGGAGATCGATTCGGGGATAGACAAATATAGAGATTTATTTTCTTCTGCAAATTTTCATCCTCATGCTTTCTCCCTGCTGATAGTCTTTTACTTCTGTTGACACTCTCCCATTTATATCAGTCCCTAATAGACTGATTTTGTAAAGACTGTAAAACATACGTCAAGAGGTCGAACTGTCTAAATTGTAATATAGATCTTTTCTTACACCATTTACTTATTATATTTTTTTAAAAATGGAAAGATTTTTGCAAAACCAACCGGTACCTTAGAAAAGATTGAGTCAATCTAACGTTCTTTATATATATTTCTACGTATATGGAAACAAGTAAGTCTGAACTCTGTCTCGGGACACCTCAACGTCACCAAAACTATCTTCGTAACCCCTGGTAGTTCCTGATTTGAAAATTGTTGATAGACAGATATAGCGATTGTATTGGGCTTCCCAGCACTTGTTGCTGAAGCCTAAATGCTGAGTAAAGTTTCCCTGTGGGAACTTCTTAGTTTATGCAGAGGAAATTCTGAACAACCTATTACTTAAATGTACCTGTACATTCGTAACAATCAAGTGAGGCCAAGCGAGCGTCAAATTTAGATTCGCCGAGATCTCTCGAACGACAACTCAACCAATTTCATAGCCCTAACACTTCCTGTGTCGAAAGTTATCGACAGACGAACATAGAAGGGATATAAGATTGTATATAGTATGCCTTAAACGCAGTAAACTTAATTTGCTTACCTATTAAGCTATGATTTGCTAGGATTGTTAGAATGTCATTTTAATCTGATAACACGGTTTATTTGAAATACCAGTGTGCTTATTTCAGTTTATTAGATTCTCAATACGCTGTTATTTGGTAGTAGCACCTACCGGGAACACACTTAATTTTTTGCTTGTTTGTTTAAATATATGGACATGCAGCTTTAATCCATATATATATGAATTGGCTCTTTTAATCAGTCAAGAGCAGTATTGTAAACTAATTGTGGTTGTGGAGTTCAGTAAATGTCATTTTCAATTAATTTTATTTGATTATTTCCTTGTACACTTCGAATCAAAAAAATTGCGACAGCGAACTCCGTGAAATTAGGCAACCCAAAAGGCACCTTCTTATCCCATAATTGTGTCTGGTAAACAAGCTCCCTCTTTCTCCTTCTTTCGTCTCGCCCATACTAAAATCAGGAAACATCATGAGCGCATTTTTTTTTCAATACAGGTATATATATATATATATTAGTATTCATAAAATGAAAGAATAAAAGCGAGACGGAACAATATATATAAGTTGATTGAGTGAGATATTTAAACACACACAATGAAAAATTGAAACCGATGGATGTCTTTAGACTGAGGCAGAGAAATTAGATAGAGAGAGGAAAGGGGAGAGAAGAAGAAGAAGTGGGAGTACAGATAAAAATATGGAATTTAAACGTAGTAAAAAGAACCTAACATTATAAAGTGCAGTGCTCATTAATCTAACAGCAAGATAAGATAGAAGTCACTTTTTGATTTTATATTTTTTTCAGGGTTATTCGAATATATAGACGGGTGCTTGAAAATTCATTTAGTCACTTTCAAAATGGCGACCAAAGTTGATGGTCAGATTAAATACTCATAATTTCCAATAAAACTCCAGAGTTTTGACACACATGTAGGATAACGCCAAAAGGGTAACACACATGCTTCGTTAGCACGTGGTTCGGTTGCAAATTCAGTGGGGATCATTGAACGTACTGGTTCGGAATACATTGAAATCAGTCTTCCAGGATTTTCAGTTTTGGGTGTGTAAAGTCAAAATAGGGAGGGTGTAGGTAGTTGTGCAATATTTCTATCAACTTTTGAGCGCGAATAAAGTTAAAGTTGGGGATACTCTCGCGGATTTGGGGCTGATACCCCCACAGGGGCCAGGGTATGGCGGAATCACTGATTGTAACAAACCCAGTAGATACCGTAGGCCATACATTCCATTCCAGACTACTAATGTAAATTGAACATAGAAAGAAAATGAATGGATGATCATTTTCCTGCTTAATTTCTATCAGAAAGAGAGATTACGTATGCAAACTGTATCAAAATGAAAAGTTAGAAATGTTCAAAAGCAAAATTCGCATGTTCCTATAGGCATAGCAAACCTGACATGTTGCACATTACAAACGTGAAAAAAGGAACACATTGAATGGTATGTTGATAAACTATAGGATGGTAACGAATTTTGTGCCAAGTTAATATAAAAATAATTCTTCTCTTGAAATAGCCAAAAAAGGGGGCCATTTTCTACTCATATTTCAATATGTATATGCTCCGAATATGCCATTTTAGATTCCACCTATTGCCAATATAATGTTTTAATAATTAAAACACTAGTGGACTATTGTATATAAAAATTCGCACACATGGAATGAACACGACAGAGCTGAAACGAGTCACCGGTTGTCGGGGGATACTGGTCAGGTTTTGGACTGTTTCATCAGGATTAAAATTCGAACGCATTCTGACGCAGTGATTCGATTCACATCTGATAACCCGGAGGATGAAGGAGAGATTTTAATTATTTCATTGCGTTTGAACAGTGTTTCTTTCAGGGGTGACCAGGATTGAAGATGTTACCCCGAGAACACGAAAAATACGACGCCGAAATTTCCTGTTAAATAGATTTTCCAGACCGGGTCAATCTGGTTACCGGGTCGCTTATATTTGGGTCTGGCCCTATCACCGGGTAATCGAAAGTGACCCGGATTTGGCTGTGAAACACGCACAATCAGGGAGAATGTGTGTAAAGTAAGAGAAAGAAAGTAGAATAGAGACTGGGAGAAGAAGAAGAAGAAGAAGAGAAAGAAACAGCGAAGACACGATAACAATACATCAAGAAAGAGAGGAAAAGAGAAAGACAAATGAAAAACATGAAAAATATATTATTATTATGCTAAAAACACACCGTTTACTCGGATTCTCGCCAGTGATGCCTCGCAAGATTTCCAACGTGAGATGGAGATCTGTTTGAAGCCATTATTTTATGCGAAAAAGATACAGACTGGTGAGAAATCGAACCCAGGTTTTTCAATTGGAAGTCCAGCACAATAGCGATACTCCACATGTGACTACCCAAAACGTGCTTAACAAATCGTATAGTGTTTCTTTCTGAGAATAATAACATGAAAAGTGGATCCTTCAGATCAATGACATGTTCTTAACTGTCCTGCTAACCCCAGGAGGCTTTATTTGGACTTTTCCAACCAACATTCGTAAATTGTCTTCCTCTCTATAGTGACTTAGGTATTACCAACATTCGTAAATCGTCTTCCTCTCTATAGTGACTTAGGTATTTGATTCCACAGTCTGAAGGATTCTCCGTTTTGTATGAGAAGCTATTATTAGATTCTTCACGACCTCTTTGTAAAAAACTTGGCTTGAACAGTGTTTGAATCTACGTTTGTTTGCTTTTGTACTGGAAATTCCAACACTTTTCCTCCACTCAATCTGGCCAACTAAAGACAGAAGCCATGCATTACTAAGTTCATCTTTGGAAATATCCAACTTCGTCCTGTAAGCTGTTTAAACCAAAGTGCACGTTAAAATTTCTTTATTCAATGACTTATAGACAAATTAGTGCCCACTAATAACCGAAATAACAAAAATCCAAGAAAAACGAAAGAAACAATAACAGTTTATGCAGTTTCTTTGCGCGGTGGAAGTTCAAAGTCATGCTTATAGGAATAAGTATTATTATTATAGTGAAACATCCGATAACTGATAGTTTTATATTCCCTGTTAGAACAGCATTGAATATTATGGAAGTAAACTCTGTCAATAGTGCACTATATGAAAAAAGAACACTGACACCTTGATAACGTTTTCTTTTAAAAACCGTTCGATAGCGGACGTCTGCATAAAATAGTTTTTCAGATGTGAGTAATTTTCCTACCAGGAAGGCAAATGATGACTTTATTTCCAGTCACTCTCCAATACAATTATTGAACATAAACAGTAACAATATTGTTACAAAGTGCCTAAATGAACCCCTGAGCTCCGAAGAAGTGCACAAATTCTGGCAAAGTGGACGTTTTTTCACGAATTACTTGACCTGGCTCCCGTCTAAGGAGAGCCCACATGGAAACAATGTGGAATATTTTTTTTTTATTTTGGGGATCCGCATTCCAGCCCTGCCTCTTTGTATTCTTAACATAAGTCAAGTTATGCACTTTCAGGATCGTGCAGTACGATCCGTTTTGATATTCTTGCCTTGGGGCAGACATATCCCTAGAGATTCTTCGATTGCCGGAGTTCCGGTATTGCAAGAAGCTCCTATATTCCATCAGTCTAAGACTTCTGGGTTTGCGGGACGGGCTTTTGCCAGGCGTTAAGAATGTTCTCCTGGCTTTCTTTGCTGGACCTATTTTTATTTGCTTGGGAGGGAACCCTATCTACTATATCCTCAATTTTATTGTAAAAACATAGAACAAAGATTACATAACACATTTACACAAATACATACATCACATGGACAACACAGACGAGACAAACAGACTTGAGCTTCTTCTTCTTTTCTTCTTATTCCCAATTCCTGTAAGTACAAAAGAAGGGAATTAGGTAAGATGCGCGTGGGTTTGATTTTAAAGTCACAAAGTTTTTTTCGCTATCCCTCCTTGGTATCCACTTTCCTTCTTCTGCCACTGGTTTTCATCGTAGTTCTCTGTAAGTTGAAGTATCATATCACTTCTTCTGTTCTCACTACTTGCACTATTAGTCCTTCTTCCACATTAACTCACCCACACTTACACTTCTGCACTATCGCTTCCTTCTGGATTCCAAAAGTTAGCGTAATTGTGGTTGTCAATAATTTAGTTACACTTGCTCATTTATTCTTAGTTTCCCATCACCAAATAATTTAACATTTGTCACTTCACGAGCGTTTCTTGTTACGGATTCCGCCACAAGGCGCTCTTCTACCGGGTTTCGGCAGGATCATTTATTCACGTCCTTTGCTGTTTTGGTCATAAGTCCGATTCACGATAGACGCGGTCGTCGCGGCCTCGCGAACGCGCACACACGCCAGTCAGTTGGGCCATCTTCCCTTGTATTGTTATTTATTTTTCCTATGGTGGGTGGTCCACGCCATTTCTAAATTTCTTTTTATGATAATTTGAAACTTTGTGAGTTAACTCTCTGAGGGCCGCCGCAAGTGCCGAATACTTAAAAACTTGAAGTTAAAAAATACATTTTGAACGAAAAAAGATGGTTGCCCCACCAAGATTCGAACTCGGGACCTCTGAAATATTTTCTCCATGCGTTAACCACAAGACCAAACTGCGAGTTGCCGAACAAACGATTGACGGTGTTACTGATAGTGCGAGCTCGGCGCCTGCGCGAGAGTGGACTACGTCCTCTTTCTATGTTGGCTCTTTTTAGACGGGAGCCAAGTCAATTAGTTCGTAAAAAAGTCTGCAAAGTGGGCTCCGAACAACTCTGTTCAATAAAACCGACGAACTTGAACCTATGATTAGACTTTTCTTAATTGTTAAATATTTGTTTATTAAAGACCTATATCTGTAGTATGGTGACCCAGTATATGTAGGTATGATCTCAAATAACAAATATTATTTTGACATTATACAGAAAATTTAAAGTGCACATCAATTGATGTTTTACTTTTCGACTTCCAGCAAAAGATTCTACCTTCACTGTTAAGTTGCCACATCAACGAACATTAATATCACTATGTTTATATCCTTGTCACGCCACGCACATATATTTTACAGAGCGCCAATCTCGCGAATCATTCTTTAGAGATGAGGATCATGTCCCATTTTCTCTTCCGTTTCCAGGATAAAGGACAGTGCGTGCATACATAAAATTATATTTAAATTGAATTTAGTTTTAAGGCCTTTAGGCAACTTTGGCTCAGACCGGATGAAAGAAAGTGGGAGAAGACGGGAGAACCCCGAGAAAACGCACGCACACGCATAGGCATATTTATGGAGAGCATTGCCCCTCAATCATTTCTGAGTGACTTTAAATGTTTCATTCTAAACGATAGCTTTGGAATTTGTTATCCATAAAACAAATTGTATTGCCCTCAGGGTATCTCTACTAAATCCGCCTATGTGCACACGGTGTTTGTCCACCACAAAACGCACATGAGATGAGCAGGGATCTATCCAACGCAGCGTTTCTCAACCTTTTTCATGTTGCGACCCCCTTGTACGGTGCCTTCTGCCCGGTGACCCCTAGAAGTAGTTTTCTTGTTTGTAATAAGCGAATTTGTTTAATGTTGTATTAAATACTCTCCTGAAGGTTTCAACACACACACACACACACACACGCATATATATAATATAATAATTCACAGCCATATTCAATCCACTAGTGAAAGAGGCCTCTCTCCAAAGGAAGGAGTTGATCTACTGCTCCCACGCTGACCAGACGGGTTGGGAGAGGAGAGCCACAGCTCTCACTGTGATCGCCACTGTCTTTTATTCAGAGCAGCTCCCCAATTGTCCTCACGATGCTGGGTCAACACCGAAATTTTTGAGCCCCCAATGGGAATGCACTGAAGTCGAGCGCCCTACCGACTAAGCTACCCAGGAGCTCCACGCATATATATATACAGCGTGGTAATGTTACGGACCGACAAACGTCGGGAGGTGATAGTACAGTAAAAAATAAAGAAAAAAGCCGAGGCAACGGGGGGTGGGGAATTCCGAGGCGTTAAGGAGTTTCAGCCTGCTAAAAGCGTGGGAAAATGAACTTCAGAGCGGATTATTGCGAAGACGAAAAATCGGAGAGTAGGCGGTTGAGAGTGAATTAGAGGAAGTCACACCCGGGCTATCTAAAAATGCATATTGGAAAATTCTACAATCAGGGCGCAAGGGATTCCCCAAAGGAAGTAGGGGATTCCCAGAAAGAATTCCAAGTAAAGATGGGTCGAAAAGACCACAAATGGGATGAGTTGCCAACAGGTAACAATAATTCATTGCCGGCACATCGATATCTCAACGAGAATTAATGTTATGACCAATTTTATAAAATAATGCGTGGTTGCATATTAGACAGGGGTGATAATTAAAGACAATCAACGAGCGTTTGGCTAATTTATTAGCAATTAGAGAGACTATAAGTATCCAGTCGAATGATGGTGAGGACGCATCTCAACAGCTGCAGTGTAGTAACAAGGACGTCCTCGTTGGTCGAGTGGTCAGTTCTATCAGGAGTCCGTGATGTCACAGCAGTCTTGCATTGAAGCCCGCCTGGAAAAGAATCAGGTGTATGATTAAAGCGTAACAGCATTTAAAGGATGGACTGAGGGTATTAGTCAATGAAGAGGCACGTTCGGCTGGTTAGTAGAAAGAACGCGATGTAATACAGCAGCCAAAGCAGGATGACATTGAAGAGAGAAAACAAACACGCGTGTGTACTAGAAACCATGTGTAAACGTTTGCAAGGCAAACCGTAGAAAGTTTTCCATACGATATCGATATCACAAGCTCAAATAGTACAATCAGTCTATTCTACACAAGCAAACAAAAGGCGTGCAAGAGAATAATGAATCCGAGCTGAGTCGGAACGTACGAACATGTACCTATTGCAATGCAAAATGTATCTATAGTAGAATACTCGAAAAAAGGTATTTGTTCATTATATCAACTCAGATTTGGAACTCGTCTAAGGGACATTGGATGTTTTGCGTGTTAGTTTGTACGAACGCTATATTGTGTATTCTCCAGTGTATGAGTATAGACGCTCGTTAGCCTGTCACGTACTAGTGGTATTTTGGTCAAGGGGGCGGATTCGATTGCGATTGCGACTCTGTCCGATGCGCGAGTGTGAACGGAGAGGAACAGATTATAGTTGAAAATGCAGAATTTGTCATTAGGACGTTATTTGTATGTGATGGAGTGTCAATGCCAAATAATCGTCTCGTCACCTAGCCCGTAATTAAAGACTGTGGTCGCTACACTCCTCTCCCCTGATTATGCATTAGATTGATTCATGTATCGTAGTGTATGTACTAGAATTGCATATATACATCCACGTTTCTTTGAAGGTCCTGAAATCCGCTCCAACGGGAAGCAGACCAAATACTATTCACTCCCGGGGTCTCGTGCTTGATTAAATTATTATACGAGTTATAAACGAGCTAGTGCGCATTTAAGGACGAGACCTACAATATGTGGTCAAGTTCGCTTCGAACGACTGCTTTCAGGAGACCCGGACGGAAGTTGAACTCGTGACCGGGACACGAAGCACGCACACTAACCTCTCGGTCAGTCCGAGTCATTCTGATCGTTAACGCATTCCAACCCTAACTTCTTTTTGTATGATATTGCCAAGTGTTTCTTCCAACAACATATTGAGCTACACGTTGCTACATACACTCACTACATTATCCCATTGCTGCGGACGGCAATGGCCATTACTCCAGCTACAAAGTTACTACTGGGCGTTTACGACACAGCTAGAATTCGTCATGCCCCTTAACGCATTTTTTCTTGTTTAGAACAGACAAACTGAACTATTTAAGCTTGTGACATCGTATGGAAAACTTGCTACTTTTTGCCTTGCATCGGTTGACACTTGATGTCTCGTACACACGCGTGTTTGTGTTCTCTCTTCAATGTCATCCTGCTTTGGCTGCTGTATTACATCGCGTACTTTCTACTAACCAGCCGAACGTGCCTCTTCATTGACTAATATCCTCCGTCCATCCTTTAAATGCTGTTACGCTTTAATCATACACCTGATTCTTTTCCAGGCGGGCTTCAATGCAAGACTGCTGTGACATCACGGACGCCTGATAGCGCTGACCACTCGACCAACGAGGACGTCTTTGTTACTACACTGCAGCTGTTGAGATGCGTCCTCACCACCATCCGACTGGATACTTATACTCATTTACTGTCTTTAATTATCACCCCTGTCTGATATGCAACCACGCATTAAACTCCAAAAATGGTCATAACATTCTCGTTGAGATATCGATGTGCCGGTAATGAATTATTGTTACCTGTTGGCAACTCATCCCATTTGTGATCCTTTCGACCCATCTTTACTTGGAATTCTTTCTGGGAATCCCCTACTTCCTTTGGGGAATCCCTTGCGCCCTGATTGTAGAATTTTCCAATATGCATTTTTAGATAGCCCGGGTGTGATTTCCTCTAATTTACTCTCAACCGCCTACTCTCCGATTTTTCGTCTTCGCAATAATCCGCTCTGAAGTTCATTTTCCCACGCTTTTAGCAGGCTGTAGCTCCGTAACGCCTCGGAATTCCCCCCCCCCCTTCGTTGGCTCGGCTTTTTTTCTTTATTTTCCACTATACTATCACCTCCCGAAGTTTGTCGGTCCGCAACCTTACCACCTTGTATATATTCAATTCTGTTACTGAGAAACAGGCCTGTAAAACGAAAGTTCTCAAGTTATTTTCATGAATTTTTCTACAGTTGCTTACAAGACCCTGAAGTTTTGACACAGAATAATTTGCCTAAACCAAATTTTAATCCCTCTTTCGGGAATTCAAACTCAAAAGTGAATCTCGCTTCAGAAGACCATTTTTCCTTGTCTAATTTTCTTAATTAGTACCAAGAAATTAAGTCAGACACTGATTTATGTCTATAAAGTATGGTAGCATTTCTCGATCTCGATCTACTTCACTTTTCAGTTTGGACCACCAAAACTGGGTTAAAATTTTGTGTTGCAAAATTATTTTCACAGTGTCGACAGTGGGTTTTGTGAGCAATTGTAGAAAATTTTATATAAATATCTGGAAAACTTTCGCTTTTACCGGTCTATTTCTCAGTTACACGAATTAATGACGGTAAAAGTAAATCTATCCTCTGTGCGATACACACGCGCCATGAACGGAACATGGGGAATGTGGAAGTAGCGCTCCACATATTCTCGACCTACGGTACGAAGTGAGGTGTAGTGGTCAGTCCCACGCTGGACCGCCTTTACCTTCCCAAGGTGTCCAGGAGTTCCAAGGAAGGACACTCTGGTACTCAGTTTGATAAGAGGCTGAGCGCACCGCAAAGCACCAGGCATGGGAAGGGTGGGTACCTAAATTTTGACTGAAAATGTATCACAAAAATTGAACAGGATATTTTGAAACTGGTTAAATCAAAATAGGTTCAGATTTCGCGCTAACCTTGTAAACTTGTGCAATCTTTCGTAATGTTTTAAATTTTTGTTCTTTTTTCTGTAATATTTCCTTTTCATTTGAAAACGTGACAGTTGATATGCTGTATTTTTTTAATAAATATCATAATTATTTTAGAGAAAAACTATTCAACTAATTACATTACCTTTAGTAATTATGAAAACAGGTAAAATAAAATGTATTCTCTGAAATTTATTGGTTTTAGCTTACAAAACCCTAATTTATTTTTTCAACTCGTCTCGCGACTCCCTTGCACGCAACCCACGACTTCCTTGGAGGTAGTGACCCCCAGGTTGAGAAACCCTGATCTAACGTATACATAAAAGTCCAGAGCTATAATATAGATGGTTTTGCCGAATAAGCTTGTGTATAGCGTTACATAAAATATTTACTTACTTCTTGGTGCGCGTAAACATGAGTTCAAGTCCGTGGGGGACTATTGAAGAGAGTCCAAAGTGGTTTGGAACAGACTTTCGCCAAAAATATATGTCTCGTCCTTAGGAGCTCATCTGTTTGTTTAGTCGTTCGTAGTAATTATTATTAATATTTTTTTAAAATAGTTTTTGTCTTTGCGTACTCTCTTCATTACATAAACATTTGCAAATCAATTCAACCACCATTTGGCTTATTTTGAATGTAAACTCCATTTACATTTGGTAGAGAACGAAAATTTAACTTTCCGACTTAGCTGCAAAAAGTAAAAGAAACGTTGGAAAATATGGCGTTCGATCCCATACTCATGAGCATCAAAAGTACAATAACCAAGAGCCTGAAAAACTTCGGCCATGAGAGCTACGCTGGACAGTATTCAATGCAGGCAAGTTCTATATCGCTAACATTATTGAAAGTTCATGTGTTTTTTTCTTTTCTTATTCCTCACAAGTTGAAAATGTGGATATAAGTTTGATGCTAGGCGACTTCTGTCAGTAAGTCCGTTACGAAAATTTATAAAAAGCTACACTTTTGCGTAATATAGAGATATGATGACGAATCAAATTCAACCCTGAGACTCATGCTGGAGTAGGAAATCTTATGGTTGTAGGTTCGAATCGCCTGCAAGTGACGACTTTTTATACTTACAATAAAAACTGTTAAAAGTTAAAATATGTGTTACATTCAACTTGTCATATTGCCTGAAGTGTATTAGAACCTTTAATTGAAGTTTTAACTTCTCCATATGCTAATGACAATTTTTTTTTGGTGATGGTAGCTTCGTTCAGGCTGGTTTATGTTAAAATAAAAGACAAAAATGATCGTATCTTAATGTGACAATACTTACTCTAAACTGGATTTCTTCATAAAACTACCATAATATATTTATTTAATAATTCGACATGACAAAAAAGACATGCATACACATGTGTTTACTTATCACACAATACATACTGACAAAATGTAACACATATACTCAATGTTACATTTTCCTCACATTTGAATTTAGTAATTCATGGCTGCTCTTTTTCGTTGGCAAGATGGGGTAGGAGAAACGCGCTGGACATTTCAGCACGAAAGCAAGCCAACATAATTCAAACCCTGTTCAAGCTGAAGACTTTTTTACAAAGCGATCGTGAATAATCTAATTATCACTTCTCATACGAAACGGAGAATACTTCCGACCGCGGGAGAGGAAGAAGATTTACGAATGTTGGTTGGGAAAGTCAAAATCAAGTCTCAGGTTGTTACCAGGATAGTTAAGAGCACTTAATTGATCAGAAGTATCCACATTACATGTTATTATTCTTAGAAAGAAACACTATAGCATTTGTTAAGAACATTTTTGGTAGAGTCACATGTGGAATATCGCTATCGTGCTGGACTTCTAATTTGAAAACCTGGGGTCGATTCCCCACCATACAGTTTATTTTTCGCATACACTGAAGTATTCAAACAGATTCATCTCCGGATTGTGAAGAATTTACGAAGCATCACTGGTCAGAATCCGAGTAAACAGTGTGCGTGTTGCTTAGAACAATGATAATGTAGTTTTCATGTTTCTCATTGGACTTTCTCTCTTCCTCTCTTTCTTGATGTATTGTTATCGTGCCTTCGCTGCATCTTTCTCTTCTTCTTCTCTCTATCTATTAACTTTACTTTTCTCTTTCTTTACACTCCACTCTCTCTTTTTGTGCGTGTCCCAGAGCCAATTCCAGGCCACTTTCGATGACTCGGTGATAGTGACTAACACAAACATAAGTGACCCTGTAACCCGATTGAACCGGTCTGAAAAATCTATTTTACTGGGAATTTCGGCATCGTATTTTTCGAGTTCTCGAGGTAACATCTCCGATCCAAGTCATGCGAATCTTACACCCGACGACACAGTACAAAACTTTACCAGCATCCCCCGACAGTTGGTGACCCGTTTCAGCTCTGCCGTTTTCATTCTATCTGTGCGAATAGTCATAAACACTAATTCATTAGAGTTGTAATTATTAGAACGTTATATTCGCAATAGGTGGAATATAGAGTGGCATGTACAGAACAGATAATTTTAAGCCATAAGTAGAAAATGGCTCCCTTTTTTGGCTATTTTACGAGAAGAATTCTTTTTATATTAGTTTGGCACCATCAACTTATGTATATTGATGCGTCTCGCTTTTATTCTTTCATTTTGTCGATACTAATACTGATACGTCTATTTTGAAATAAAAAGTGCTCATGATGTTTGCTGATTTTAGTGTGGGGGAAACGAAGGATCGAGAGAAAGGGTATGTTTACCAGACATAATTATGGGATAAAAAAAGGTACCATTTGGGTTGCCTAGCTGCGCGGCGTTTGCTGTCGCAATTTTTGTTATGCGAACAGAAGTTCACAATAAGTAAGATTTTTGTCACGTACTGTACACTGTTAAAATTTTGTTAACGTTGCTAGGAATTCTCAGAGAAGTTTCGCAGAATTTTTAGTATTTCATGTTGTTTCACTGTAATGGAGGAAAACTCAGAGATTTTTCGTATGATTACTAGATATTCTTCCTTTCCAGTCCTGCACATGCGCAGAATGAGAATACTGTTTCTTATCGTAGCTGTGCATGCAATGTTGGCCAAAAGTATGTTGCCGCCATTTTGTCAATTTTATTTAGCTAGAAATTGAAAAAAATGGAGTGAATTGGAATTCGGAATCCTAATTAACAATTGCATAAATGATTAAAATGTGGCGTAAGTTGTAGGATCAACTTAGTTTATATCTTTGGGATCCAGCCAATAGAAATCTAACATTCTATACTGTTTCCATTTAACTGGAAATTTAAAGCAGTCAGTACGACTTTTGACTATAGAACCCGTATTCAAATCTCCTTTACACTTCTGTTTCTCTCTCTCTCTCTCTCTCTTTCTCCCAACATTCCTGAGAACTGTATGATGGAAGCCTTTTATTGGTCAAATTATTGAAAATTCCCGAATATCAATGGTTGCCTAGCTTTTCTCATGAATGTTTTGGGAAATCTTTAACAGTGTGCGTTCATTTATTTCTATAAATCTGCTAGAAAATTTCGACTGAAACGTATTTTTTTCGTTGTTAACGTAACAGTTATTCAGTCAATTTAAATATAGTTTAGAAATAGTAAAATTTAAATGTTACGTATATCAATTGTGCAATTTGTGGTATAACATGGATCCGTTTCCATAATAGAGATATTTTTATCTACCTCATTTATAGATATTCTATATATCCTGACTAAAGCTTTATATTACTTTAAAATCATTATGTTTTTCTCTCTATTTTAGAATATTATTTCTAGTCTAAACTCCAAATGGACAATGTAACAAGCTATGTTAATACCATATTAATATTCTTGGGCTTGTACTGAGATCGGAAAGCCTGCGTTCCGATTTCAATTAAGTCAAGGGACGACTACATTTTAAAGTCTATCGTCTTTATGAGACTCTCGAGACGAGACCGAGACTAAGGTGTCGAGTCTCGAGACCGAGACGAGACTAAGGTTTACAATCGAGACCGAGACCAAGACCGAAATTTTCAGATCGAGACGAGACCAAGATCAAGACTGCCCTAAAAATTCGAGATGAGAACGAGACTAATGCGAATCTCTTCTCGTCTCATCTCGATACCATCCCTAAATCCAATTAAGAAATTGATAACTATGTACGAATATAAGGCAAAATATATCATGATTATTTTTGCGAAAGACGTCAGATGCTTCGCTGCAAATTAAACTATCTGCATTTATCCTGATCTTCCGTTTCCCTTTTTGTCTTATTGTCTATTCTTCCTTAATGCTGTCAAAAAATTACATTCGTCTTCTTTCCCTTCTATTCTTTTTCCCCTTCAACCATATCTTCTATTAGATCATTTACTTCACAAACTCTACTTACCTAATATTATTGATAGTTTATTTTTCTCGTCTTTATTGTCTATAATACTCTTCGTTTCTCACCTAGTCTCTTCAGCATTTCGTTTCTTCCGTGTTTCAGTGATTTTCCTATTCACCTCCGGTTCAACATTTCGATGACTTCCAATATCCTTTCAGAACCATTACGGGCAGACCACGGTTACATTTCATGAATTTGGATTTGAATTTATTTGTGACCTTTTGGCATCTTTGGCTCAATCCGGAATAGGGTTGATTATATGATGATGAAGGTACACTTTAGGACCTTTCTCAAGGTACCATCCCGGCATTCATGAAGCACAGCACTCCGTACAAAATATTTAATTACAGAAAGCCGCCCATTTACCGGCATATAAGATATTTTTCTCTCAGCTCAAAAATTGTCCCAAAACCGGGGTGGATCTCTTAGACTGAAGGTTAGAATTACGATATTGATGGCTCAAAAATTATTTTATCCTTCTAGTCTCACCTGTTTGTAATACTTGGTTTCTGTTGTTACACCTATATAGGAACTGTATCATCATCATCATCATATTCAGCCGTTTTCTATCCACTGCTGGATGAAGGCCTCCCCCTTTTCTTTCCACATATCTCGGTCTGCTGATATCCTCATCCATGTAGCTCCTGAAAAACGCTTGATTTCATCTACCGATCTTACATTTGGACGTCATCTAGGTCGTTTCTTTTCTCTAGGAATCCACTGTAGTACATTTGTCGTCCACCTTCCATCTGTTCGTCTAGCTATGTGACCGGCCCATCTCCACTT
>JAGDQP010016812.1:0-39833 GCA_022664845.1 Lepisma saccharinum
CTCGGTGCAGGGTGCTACATCAGGTGTATATATTGGATGTGTATATAATATTATGCGAATTTCGTGTTCTAACAGTATCTACGAAATTCTTTAAAGTGGGGGGGCACGTAAGGCCCCCATAGCACATCGAACCCAGTATCAAGAAACTCTTTCATGAAAGACAGTTATAAAACTGCTCTACTAGAATTTTATATAAAGGAACATTAACATTGTTATTTCGCAAAGCTTATAAACGACAAGTCATACAAACAGAAAAGATATGTAATAAGCAACAGGACATTGTAAAACTGTTATTTAAGCTATTATGTAAAGAGTTACAGCAACGACTTTTCCGGGTAGCCCGGAAGAAAAAGAGCAAGGTATCTGAATTCCACGGGCCATCGTGTCATTGTGTCGCGCTGACCAGTGGAATTCCAGAGAGTGCTTTTGCACCCAGAATTGGGAAAACAAGACGTAAAGGGAAATCTTGGTACTCCAAAATGACAGTCTTTGGGCTAGCTACGAGATAGCAACATCAAACAGTACCTAGTGCATTATAGAAGTATTCCTGTGGTCTATCCGGTAAGTCGGAACACGCTGTAGATATGTATTTGAAAACTTGAGACTTAAACCTTTTCTCTCAAATCCTCTCGCTTATTATTTACCATAGCTACATCCTACTTCTAGATCTCAGTATAATTAAGCACGGACAGAGGATCTGTTGCGCTTCGCTGAAGGTAGACTCCGGTTTCCCAGGGAAAATGATTTTGCGTACGTTCTAGGGTTGAAATCCTCGGTCCCTTGAACAAAGCGGTTTGGAGCCAACGTTGTCAAAAACTGGGAGTCTCGTAATTTTCAATTCGTAATTTTTAAAATGCATGTTCTATTTCTCAAAGAAAATGAATTTGAAAGAGAAGTTTTCTATTTATTTTGATTCCTGCACGCTTAGAAGGGAGGGAAGGAACAGGAGTTTTCTTTTTCCTTTTAATGACGTTAATAACACTCAATCCTTGCGGATGGAGTGTCCAGTTACGGTACTTTTTGATACCTGTTCGGTTCTGCCACGCAATATTGCAACCTTAATTTCGATACCTTCCACTTGAAAATATCAGGCCATTTTATTACACTAACTTCCTATGGGATGCACATTCTGTCATAAAATATTTCAGGGTGAATTTCGATATTACCTCTTTCACACTTACCACTTACATTTGTGAAGCAAGTTCAAGCGAAGTAATGTTTTTTCTATGATGTCAGTGGGTTCGATATTGTTTTTCAGCAGGATACAGCAGATTGGGATGATAATCCTAGTTTTAGGATTTCAGAAGTGCGCTTGAAAAGAACTTAGAGGTTGTTTCTATTGTTTGAGATTTCTGTCAAATGTCTTCCCGAAATAGAGGTATCAGAGGAACATGGAGGGAAGATTCCCTACAGATGACTCTTAATGCAGTTGCAGCTGGCGAGTTTCAGAGGAATGTTTCCAAACGTTTCGGAATTCCAAGACGAACTTTGAGAAACCATTTGAGAACAGGATCTACACTGAGAAAGCTTGGAAGAAATACTCTCCTTACAGAAGATCAGGAGAATGAACTTAAAACTAGAATTTTTCGTTTAGCAGATGTTTGTGTGCCAATTACAAGCAGGGTCTTACGGCAGTCCGTGAGCCTATACTGCAAAGAAAATAACATATCTAACGTGCAAGGTGAATCGTCAATGGCAAGTAAACAGTGGGAAAAGGGTTTTCTCAAACGACACAATGATGTAGCGAAAAGACGAGCAGCTCAGTTTGTAAATGCCGGTAGAGCGTAGAAGTTAAATCCTTCAATAGTAGGAGACCACTTTAAGAAGTTGCATACTGTCATGGTGGAATTAGACATAATCTTGAAACCAGAAAGCATCTATAACATGGATGAAAAAGGATGTCGTTTATCAGTTCATCACCAGAAGCAGATTTTAGCAAGAAAGGGCCAAAAACGTGTCCATTATATAACAAATGAACATGCTGAAAGCGTAACTATTATAGTTTGCGCAAATACTAAAGGAAATCATGTTCCTCCGTACATAATTTTTAAAGGTAAACGCGAGAGGAGGGAATGTTTAGCTTCTTTGCCTCCGGGAAGTGATATTGTGTTGCTGATAAAGGGTGCATCACAACAATTTTCAGGAAGTAGCTTCAGCATTTCTCGAATCATAAACCTGTAGGGCAAGTGTTAGTCATTTTCGAAGGAGCAAAGTGTCATTTGGATTATTCCATTGTTGAAGAAGCAGAAAAGCATGATATAACGTTATTCTGTCTTCCAGCAAATACGACACATTTATTACAACCACTTGATAAATCTGTATTTAAATCATTTTAGTTACATTGAGATGAAGAAGTAATACGATATTGGACAACTATCCAGAGCGAACAAAAAGTAAAATGCGTTTCGGACATATGTTTACCCCAGTCTGGCAAAAATCAATGAGTATGAAGAATATCCAAAATGGATTCCCTTTTAATCCATATCACAGGAAGCATTTCTTCCCAGTGAACTTACGTTCAGAATGTTTCATCACCAGAGTTGGAGCGGGGAAACTGTACAGATGGCCCATGAACATCTAGAAACAACACGCCAATGACTGAGAAGAACATGCAGCTCTCACATATTGCTACAAGTCGTCGATGAAGATGAGGATGAAAACGTTCGTGAAAGGTTGAAAGTGAAAATCTGGGTAAAAACAAGTCTGTCTTCAATATTCTCTCTACGCCAATATTATCAAGAAAAAGGAATAACGTTAGAAATAGAGCCTTGAATTTTAAAGCTCAAAAGTTGACACAGAAATTATTCGAGGAGCAACCCAAGTAGAAACAAAAAAAATCCAACACGAGAATTAGGGGAAAGAAAAACAGAAAAATGTCTAAATCATCGGTTAAAATGAACACACATTCACACAGCTAGTAAACAAGCCGATAATGTTAACATTAAATCAACATCTTCGGGTTTAACGCTACAGGGCGCATTAAACGACTCTTGGTATTGCTTTTTGTGTGATACAAGCGCAGTGATTGACATGCGATGTTGTGTAGTGTGTGGTTCATGGTGCCACGAAGAATGTGTGGGACTGCAGGCCGACGATAAAGGTTTATTTGTGTGCCCTCGCTGTAAACACGAATAATGATTTCGAGTAATGAAAAGTTCGTTTTTTAAAATTAGAAGTTAATTAGGAATGTATATAAACTTTTTTCTAGAAGAATAGAGTTGAGTAAAGACATTTTCATTTTCGTAACAATTTGTTTAGTGCTTATTGAAGACTGTACTTCGCGTTATTGAAGACTGTTCACGTCAAGTTTACTTACATTTTTTGTTTTCATTTTTCATCGTCAGTTTAAGTTTTTATTTGAAGATTTTCGTTTTGAATTCGGTCTTACGTTTAATTTTATCATATGTAAATTTATTAAAGTAATATTCTCAAGATGCAAGAACTGGGCCTTATTGTAGTCACCCTAATAAAATAAGGCCCAATGGAAGCATATTTACTTTTAATGTTCTTATCAAGAGGAAATTGAGCTGCGCTCTCAAGATTTACATATATTGTAGAAGAAGCAATAAAGTTTTAAACACAGTTAAAATCGCATAATTATCTACTTTTTTGTTTGAGAAATATTCAAAAGCACTAAGGTGGGCCTTATTGTGGTCATTTACCTTATATTAATTATAAATATGAGCATACAAAATTGTTTACTGGAAGAAAAAAAAAGATAAAAAGAATCTACACCCCGCCGGATTTTGAACCCGAGCCTACTACTCAATAAACCGACACTCTACCAGCGTAGTTACAGGACGTAGCAGGTTGGAAAACGGTGATTTGAAAGCTTTATTATTTGCACAGTTTGTGTGACGTATTACGCGGATCAGTGTTGCACAGTCTCCATATATTCCTCTCTTTAGACACTCGTACGCGCATTGCCTAAACTTTACACAGGACCTTCTCGGGAAAGTAAGTCGGTGACGTCAAAAAGAGGTGTGCCTGCGCGCTCCTATCTAGACACCGGGGTTCTTTGACCACCATAGACTAATATTTTTTCAATTATCTAACAAAACAAGCCTTTTCTTTCTTTTCACCTTTGTATAATTGACTCATATCACGGAAATAGGTTAACAAGCCAGGTTAGACATATTCATTATAGGGGAAAGTGGTCAAATATGGAATGCAATTCATTTTCGGCAAAACCAGGTTCACAAAAATAAGTATCAAAATGTGAATTTATCGAAAAGTACATCACTGACATGTTTACGAGTAGTATGGCAATGGAAATTAGTACATAATGAATCTATAATAGATAAAATGTATATTTATTCTGAAAGGGTAGGTTTTTGTTTCCAAAAATGGCTCAAAATATGGAGTACTCTAAGAATCCTATGTTCTTCTCCCGACTCTCCTCGATAGCAGAAGCTATCATCCCACTTCTGACGTTCACTTTCAACTTTCTTTCACTTATTCATGCTGCAACAATCGAAAAAACATGTTCTCGAATCCAGTTGTGGCGGGCGCAATTTAGCTCTGACATACGACAGTACAGTTGCTCAGATTGGTCCCGGAGAATACAATAGCGTACTAAGGCTATATTTTGGAACTTGTGTATCGTAGTCCTCTACATGCTGTAGGCTATGTGTGCATATCTCCTATCGTAATAGGTATACATAAAACACATTAGTAGGCTCCATATTTCACCATTCCATCCCAAAGTATTCCATAATACGCTATCTGCCATTTTGAATTATAATGATTCATACCAAAACAAAGGAACAACACTGTGGAATAGAGATGGCATAGTCTACTTGTCTATTGTCAATTATTTGTTATAAACTTAATCTGTAAATTATAGCTGCTAGTGTTAGATGACCTGTCACAACAATGTCGTCAATCCTGCAGCTTCCACACGTACTCACTCTAATATTATGTAAGAGTTTGCTATTATGTGGTAAAGAGGAATCAGTGCTGCCAGTCTGTGTTTCCGTAAAACCCCAGTATTTTTCAATATGGTTTCCTATTTCATATTTGACGGCATGTTACTACACACTTCACGAAAATAGGTTAGAAAACTCAGGTTAGATTTTTCATTATACATATTTTCAACATATCATACTATTCACGGAAATAGGTCAGAAAGTCATGTTATATTGCTTTTTTTTGATTATATACGCAATCTACATGGTGTTTAACACAAATCATTCGCTGCGATGACTTTGCTGACTTACTCTCCCAACACGGACATTTTTATCAGTCAGTCTACTCTCATTTATGGAATGACATCATTGTTCTTGTCTATTGGAGTGTAGAAAAATGAACAAAAATCGTTAAATTATTTAAGAAACAACAAAAATGCCTGTTTTATTGCTACTAATAATTTCTTCACCGAACTTTCTATGGTACTAGTAACAGTACAGTCACGGAAATATGCACTGCGGGAGTCTTAACATTTATTTAGCCTATGTTCTAGCATTCAGCTTCTATTTCCCTTATATTTATGTACTAGATATGCACCTTTTAGACTAAGCCTGCCACGCATGCCTCAGATACGTCACGGTTTAATCAGAACTTCCTGCATGGTCGATAAATATAATTTAAATAGAGAGCTAAATGTTAGTTTTTATTCAATTCCCGCAGTACATACTTCCGTGACTGTACCATTATGCCTTGTTTAGATTAATAAGATTGTTGCGGTGATAAACATCATGGTTGAAATAACTCCGTTTAGACTATGGAACTTAACTTGGTTATCGTGGTTGTACTGCCATTGTCATTATACTGTAAAGAAACAGGTTACAGGCTTAGAGTAAAGAATCTCCTTTTTCCATACTCTAGTGAAATGGGACTATCATATCAATTTTAAGAGCATATGTATTTATTTATTATATCAGGTGTAGGAATATTAAAATCATTATTTGTATTGTTAAGGTTATATGCAGCATACAGTCGACATAAAATCATGTAAAGAATTTCATTAATTCGTTGACAAAGACCTGGCAAGTGTGTCTCGTTTGAGATGATGGAACGAGCATCAGCTTGAAAGTAAGTGCCAAGTCAAGCTGTACTTTCTAAACGGTCAAATAATTGCCAGAAGTCACTAAAATCTATTTCGAAGTAATTTAACATAATTTCAGAAAAGTTTAATAAATTTAGGTAGAAGTTTGATTAATAAAATATAAATTAATAATAAAACTGTGTTTGGCAACATCGTACGAAATCAAAATGTTTTATTTAATTAATAAGACCAATGCCATACATTTGATGTTAAAATAAGTCATGTGACTCTATTTCGACAGTAGTCAGTTCGGCGGCCTTGATCGGCATAGGTACCGCTGGCTCCGCCCTTACATTGTTCAGCTCTGCAGCCAATCACAGACAAATAGACACATTTTAGCCGACGAAACGAGGACTACAAGACTAACGGCCGGTTTCACCAACACTGGTTAAACATTTAACAACCCGTTAAGCACATTTTACGTCTGATTAGGAGAAATGACCGTTTCATCAACATCTGTTAACCCTAACGGTTTGTTAAAGCTGTCGTTAACTTTAATCATCAGATTTTCTTCGATTAAATATTTAACGGTCCGATAAGGATTGTGTATCTCGAAAGTTTGAAAACAGGAAACAAGAAATGGAAAGCATAAACACAGAATTGCTTGGTGAAATATACAACGTGGCACAATGCATTTCAATAGTATTAAAGATCGAAAACATCTAAAAACAATGTTGCCTGCTTTGCGGGCAATGTAAATATGATGTTCGAGTATGTTTAGGGGCCTATTGGGTATGCTTATGAAGACGCGCTCTAAAGAATCGTTTTACAGGAAAAGTAGACGTGTGTGCTACGTATTTAGGCCTAAGGTATAATTTACGCACTTCATCATCGTTTTTAATATATATCGTACAAAAGAAAGGCAATCTTGTAAAAAAAACGCACGAAGTCGCTTTACTACTCCTTTGTACACGTCGTCTTAACGATTAATATAATTCCTTTTAAATAATTTCAGGAGAATACTTTTCTCTAATACGTGTCTGTATATAGTTTACAAAACTGTTTCGGAGAGTGGTAGTACATGCCAGAAAACGTCGATTTAAGATATTTTGGGAGGGGAAATGATGTGGAGTAAAAAAGAAAGTATTGTGAACATTACCGATCGTGTATTATAAATGTTCACATGTAAACAGGAAAAGTTAGCATACCGATAAGACTTCTTCATACTACGTACAAATAATGCTTTTCCGCCGAGTATATCTCCTTTAACTATTGCTAATAAGTCATTCCTGTTCATATTAAGTATTTACAGAAGTGTTAGTAAATTATTTGCAAGGGAATGAGTGGTATAAAGCGTACGTATTGCTCTGTAGCTGGGTGACCTAAACTGAACTTGATCCATGAGCCACCCCGTTGCTTGACCGTATTTCATTATACTTGCATTCATCCGGAATTATGAAAATAACAACATTGGAACTACATTTAACGCCACACAACAGAAGTAACTAACATAAAGTATTAATTCCATGAAATAGATGAAAACTGGCTAATCTTGTTTGTATTTATAAGAATGAAGGGCTTCAACCTTTTCAGCACTGCAATTAGCTATGTAAACGAAAGTAGAAAGAATCTGCATTAACATATTCATACATAAGAAACATTTTTCAACTCATCTGTTTCTATTCCTCTAGTGTGTCGAAAAGACATACTGAAACTTGCTTCCGTAAGTCGGGAGAGGATAAGATTCTTGCCTTGTTTACTGTTACGGATATTATTTTATTGGCATTTATTTGGAGATCATTTGAATACACACACACACCTATAAAAACACAAACACACACGAACAAGTGCCAGCAATCTATTGCTTGCGGATTGCGAGGTTCATTTGTCAGGCCTACACAACTTTTCACTCTACCAATCAGAATTCGTTTAGCTTATGAGAAATTTAGAAATCAAGTGGTTTCTTCACTTAACGGTCCGATTGTAAACGGTTTGTTAAATTTGTAATGTTAGCGTTGGTGAAATGGAAAAACTTTAACGGACGGTTAAAAATTTAACGCACGGTTAGTTATCGGATGGTTAAGCTATATTTAATCCACGTTGGAGAAACCGGCCCTAAGGCTACACGGTAGAGGTTTAAATTATAAAATACTGAACACAAATGAATTCATTGCAGCGTAAGATTTTGTAGATTAGTTCTGCCATCATTCTTTTAAGCTTTAAAAGCGATACGCACCACTAAGATGCTATACATTTCGATACAGAAAGAAGTAAACTCACGAAGTGAGCTGCGCTTAACGGCCATTTTGCGTTTAGATAACTAGTGTAAGAAGATAACCGTCGTAAGTTGACGCTGGGTAAATTTGAAACTCGCAATAACGATAACTACCGATTACATTACTTAAATGATCTTGGTTAACTATGCTAAGATGTTAGTAATGTAAACAAATCATTAGTTAGCTCTTTGAAGGTCCTTTCTAACAAGCTATCATGTATGAATATAGCATACATAGTCCGTCTGTTACAAGCAGACAACATTTTTGTTGTGTATGTTGTTTTTACGGATTATTTTCTCTATATTTTCTGCTTCTTTCAGACCAACAAAGTTCTCTGTCTTTTTCCATATTATTTCCCTTGCTTTGGGATCCAATGCCAACTTGTTCATGGAAGCCTCCTGAAAAGAAAAGGATAATTTAATTTGTTTATGTTCTATAAATAAATAGAAACACGCAGGCAAAAACGTTGTAACACATTCCTTTCCTTCAAGTCTCTTTCCATGTATCAAGGTCTTAAACGCTGAATAAGTTTAATGTTAGCTTATTTTTTATTCTTCCTTTAACGACATTTACTTGACATGAACAATCCTTATCGCCTGGATATTCTTTCATAGAAACATATGAAATGCGAGGAAAGTGTGGCTTACAGCGTTCTTCTCCGGTGGTATTCAAAAGCGAAACGAACAGGCCGACACATATAGATACACTCATCTACTAACAGTTAATAAAAAACATAAAGTTCTTAAATACAGTAGAATAATATTTATCCAAATCAAACGAAACCAAAGTTAATACACGTAATCTGTTTTTCTGTACCAAAAGTGTTTTGACATAATTTTGGAGCTGTCGTTAACATTTCTTTAAGGCTAATGCCAAGGATATACGCAGAGTCCTGACCCCCCGCAAAATAAAGATTTTTTGTGAAAATAGTATCATTTTTGGCAAAAGTAGGTGCATTTTAGGTAAATTTCACACTCAAACAGACCTCGCCCTCCCCCCCAAAAAAAAACTTTTCGTTGCGTGCCTGGCAAATAGCATACAATCATTATTGAAGTACGAAACAATCTTTACTGCACAAAAATTATTTCTGTTTATTTGCCCTCAAATTTCTACGTAAAGAAAAAAATAATAAAAGAACTTTTCAAAGACATATTTTCTTAAGCAATTGCTACTAAAAAGTAAATAATAATTTTGTTTATGCATGAGTAAACAGAGAATATATGGGGCACGCTTTAAAAACAGTCACTTTATAAATTTTTCAATAGGCGCCCATGCTTTTCTTTTCAGTCATGCATAAACAAGATTATGTTTACTTTTTAGTACGAATTGTTTTAGAAAATTCTCTCTTTGAAAAGCTGTTTTTATTAGTTTTTCGTGTTATTTCAGTGTTCAGATACTTTTTCTCAAGCCAATGTTTCGAGCACTCACAGCCCAATTTTGTTTTAATGTTTAAAATCGATAGAAACACTGCAAAACATTACATACACTCCCAAAACTGAAATTTCTGGCAGAACTCCTGGCACAAGATGTACCAGAAATTCACTTTGTGCAGTGTAGAAGCGATCAAAAAGAATTTATTTGAGGTTGTGCAAGAGATGAACTTAAATACTACAAAAAGTGTATTTTTTCTACAAGTTTAGTTAGGAAACATCTACTTACTTTGCAATTAACAAAATATTTTCCAGAAATGTTTTCAACTTGTTTTGAACTTGCCAAGTAAATGTGTGTTACAGCACCATCTTTGGAACTCTGTAAGAAGGAATTTAAAAAACAACCAATTTAAATTTTGGTAAAAAAAAAAAAAATCCAAAATGTGAATTTTTCGGATAAGATTTAAACAGTTTCTCCGACATTATTTCTGTAGTATAAAAATGTAAAGTATTCTATACAGGTAGTTTTTATACACTAACTTTGGTAAACAATATGTCGTTTCTCTATTTTTAATGCTTTTTAAGAAAACCTATCTTAAATGTGAACATATCCTCCATTTTCTCAAAATAATTATATTTACACATGATTTGAATATGTCGTATCTAGAATCTTAATAACGTTTTAAACAACATTTCTGAAGAAACAAACTCTTTGTTTCTGCAATCTTCAAAGCATATTTTCAAACCTTTTCAACAGAATGAAAGATTTATAAACCTACACTGTGTACAACTGAGCTTTGGCAAAATTCTTATCAGAGATACTTTAGCCAAGTAATCGGGAACAAGGTCAACAAATTTTAACATATAACTCCGCTATTTAGAAATATTTTTTAGACTTGTATATTACCTTAGTTACAGTACGCTTCACTGTATTAGTTACTAGCTTAGGCAATATTTCCAATGGATTATATATGTTAGTAGCAACGAGTCCTGGGTGTAAGGCATTGACAGTAACACCTGGTAACGAGAAAGAGAATAAATTTCAAGTCAAATTCTTATCAAAGGAAGAAAGCGGCAAGCACAATAAAACAGTACAAAATTATTCAATATCTTAGACCAAAGTGCAGTTCAGTGTTCTGCAATTTGTTAGATCCATTTTCATGAATGAAAGCTGGCGTTTTCCATTCACAGTAAGGAATATCCCAAAGAGTCTGTGTAGCATTATCCGAAATGTTGAACAAACGCAACCGTTACCGTTTGATGAAACGTCGAGAAACATATGAAAAACACCGGCTTGCATTCATGAAACCGCATGCAAAAAATAAAAAATAAAATGTGGCGCCTCCGAACAGGGACCAAAAGCAGTTACTTATCACTTTTGCTTTGTTTCACTTATTAACGATCTCTGTTAATGTTAATGTTTATGTGTATTTACCATCGTCATAATAGGGAGAATGTTGAATTATTGCAAGTTCAATTGTATTACTGGCCTTGAAATTTGTGTGTGTTCTGGAAGTCTAAGACCAATTTGTACCTTCTTGTACACAGCAAGAAATAGTGCTCTTGATCAAACACTTTTCGGTGTCCCAGTGTGACCACCACTTTTCTTTTCTTAAATCAACGCAACACACGGCGTTGATTTCGGTACTGGGAGTAAGAAAACATGAAGCGAGATTTGAACATGAGTTGCTTAATCGGAAGTTCAGCATCTTACAGATTGGACTAAATTACTATACGTTAGAAACACGAGAGTCAAACACAATACGTGACCATAAATACGTTTCCAAAACGCTGAAAACAAATCAAGTTTCTTCGACGACTTACGCCTTAGTTAATCACTTTTCTATTTGTCAATTAGGGATCAGAATTCCAATACATTGGCAATATGTTCCATTTCTATGAAGACAAGCGATCAATTATATTAGATATGTTGCCACGATAAAAAATATCCGTAATGCTAGTCAAGTGTTTGCTGTCGCCATCTTCATCACTTGCTTTTATAGAAATGGTACGTAGTCTTAATTAATTGGAAATTCTAATCCCTAATTCACAAATAGAAAAGTTATTAAACTATGATCTACATCGTGGGAGTAAATTTGTTTGTTTTAGGGGTTCGGGAAACATATTTCTGATCCTGTATTTTGTTTCACTCTCGTGTTTTAATGTCTGGTAAAATGGTCAAGTCGGTCGCACGTTGGACTACTAACTGAGTAACCCATGTTCGAATCTCGCTTCATTTTTCTTCCTTCCAAAGTGTTGATTCAACACCGCTATTTTTTCCTCTGTACTTTCACTTAATACGAGAATTTAGTTCTATTACACACAGGACTCAATAAATAATTATCCTTGTACTAAATTCTGCTGCAAAGTTCATGCAAACGAAATAAAGTCATCTGAAGTCTGTGGTATGCATTTTCACCACCTTATATGGTAGCAGATGCTACCTTTAACAGTTGTTTATACTCGTATAAGGGAAAGGATAGTAAGAGTATGCGGTCGGCCAAGAGAGCGCAGTGTCTTTTTCGAGCGGTTGGAAATACTAAGAGAAAAATGCACCAGCCGTATATTAAGTCTCACCTTAGCCTATTGTGTTTGTTGTAGTTTGGTGTTTATCGATCAATTTTCACACGAGTAAGAGGTAAGTTTGAATAATAAGGCAATATTTCTATAATTGTACGAAGTTAACGCCATAAGCAATAATATATGTAAAGCACTGCATCAACTGGTTGCGTTTATTTGAGAGCAAAGCTTGGTATAGTAGTCAAATAGTTGCATGGTTGAAAGAGGTGTTGTTTGTTTAGTACTGACAGTTAGTTGGGTAAAAATGAACGAAGATAGTGGCAGAACGAAGATAGTGGGAAAATTGTGAAAAATAAGATAGGTTGCAATGCATTTGCAGGAAATCAGAGATTCTCTCAGTAGCTCCATCCACGAACCAGAACAGGTATAGAGAACAAAGAAGAAACGAACTAAACGAAAATAACGATCATCAACGTCTATCATCAGTCCTGTACCCTTAACTTCTATTTCAACAAATGAACACCATGGAAGCATATCTTGCTGAGCCTGTGGGGGAGACGTTTGAGGATGACTGGATTCAGTGCGGGAACTGTGGAGGATGGCGGCAAGAGGACTGCTCTGGATATAAAGGAAACAAACTTTATTTGTGTTTCTTAAGTGTGTACTCGTATCTTCCACAAAACTAGTAGTATTAAGCGACTTGTCGGACAAAGTAGAATCTTTTGATATTTCTTTGCGTATTTGAGAAATAAGTTCACTTCCGGCGTTTTTTCCCTCTCACACAGTTAGAGGGCATTACAATGTACCTAAACACTTGCAAATTTTTATCCAATATAAATTAAATATAAAGGATTTCTAAAATGTAATAAACTAGATGCGTACTCTTAGTCTCATTTCCTATATTTTCGCTGGCTCCCGGAAGTGGTATCTATACTTATCAGTATATCTTAAATGCACAAAAGTCAAGAATTGTACCACGTTAGCATGTTTTATCGTTTTGTTCTGTAGTTTAGATCGAAATAGATATTGCAAAGTTATGTATCTATTTTATTTACATTACAATCAATATTTATTTGTAACTTTCTATTGATACCCACAATAATATTTTCTACCTTTATATAATGTTACCTTGCATCTACTTTTATGAATGAATTCTCTGATAACTATGAAATTGTACTGGCTCTTCTATAGTTTCTTTGGCTTTTGTGATTTTATTTTGTTATATCCTGAATTCTAAGCTATTAAAATAGAGCATGACATTGAATATTACATTTAATTGTCTAGCGCAAAGCTAATACATTGTGGAATTTACCTTGCACTATCAAATTTTGTTATGTTGCCTGGAGGGAGGAAGTACCTGACTTAGATGTTCAAATATTTCTTTTTCGGTAACGTGAGACCCGGAGCCCGGAACTTTCATTCACACCAGCTTCGAATTCACTCACTTAGGAAGTTCTATATAGTGTCGAACTGAACTAGGGGCAATATGGAAGAGAAAAAGAAACAGATAAGAATATTGGCTATACAGAGATTCTATATCAATGGATGAAACTGTAGTTGAAGAAAAAAATTGAAGAGGAACATAATGTAAACTCTTGTTCTATTGCGAAGGAAAAAATAGTACGTTAAAAGAAAATAGATTCCATAAGATCAGAAGAATAGGAAGGAATCAATATGCCTTTAATGGTATATCGCTTTCAACACAATACTAACACTGATGATGGAACAACTTCCCTGATGGTAATAATCTTTTCTTTTTTACTTATGTCTAGTGTGTTAGTACACTGTAAATATGGTCCTATTAATTCCACACTTTCCGGTCTCCCAGGGTGACAAACACTTTTTGTTTAAAATCAACACATCAAATGGTGTTGGTTTTGGTGATTCAACACAACAATATGTTGTCAACGTTCGTTCAGTACTGTGATAGGGGTAGTAGAACCCACTCATTGCGTTGAATCAAACCTCCATTGTGTCGAATCATCGAAATCAAGTCAGTTTGTTGCGTTGATTTAATTTAGAAGATAGTAGCCACCCTGGGACAACGAAAAGTGTTGATTTTACAGGGTAGAACTAAGTGAACCAGAGCTGAAATGGGTCACCGGGTCACGTCCGGTTCACCGGGTCTAGGCTTAGGACCCGGTAAACCCGGTTTTGACTGGGTTGGACTGAAGGCTAATTATTTCGTTGCTTTTGAACAGTGTTTCTTTCATAAGATAACGTTACCGGAGGTGTTATTCCCAGAGAACGAAAATTACGACACCAAAATTCCCAGTTCATTAAATTCCAAGAGCAGGTCAATCGGGTTACGTTTCGGACCGGGTCTCCAGGTCAGACCGGATCATCAAAAGTGACCCGGTTTCAGCTCTGATGCTTAAAACTATCAAATGCTTATTTTTTCGTCAAGCAATCACTGATTCTCTGAACTTACCTGTTCCATGAAGCTTGGCAGCTAAATCCACAGTAAACATAAGAAGATATAATTTGGAGTAAGCGTATGAAATAATGCTATCTTCAAAAAATAAGTCGAAATGTAAACTTTTCGGAAGAAGGTGGTTGCAAGAACTTACATTAATCACTCTGCTGGGAGACGACTGGATTAACAAATCTGAAAGACGGAAAGAAATCTCAACTCACGAAAGCTTATATACGTCGTAAATATTGCATATAACCAGGCACTGCCATCTATTAGTTAAACTACTTACTGTATGAGGAGAGAGAAGGTTGGGAAAACGTTATGAAACGCACGTAACCTTTGATGTCTAACCTGACTTTTCTGTCCTTTGTCAATGAATTTGAAATGCGGACGTACAGAAAGAATTTAACCTGACTTTTCTAACTTAACGTAACCTAATATAGGGAAAGGAAAGGTTAGTTGGTGATAATTCTTACGCGACCTGTCACTGAAAATAAAGTCCGTCCCCTTTCGAAGCTACCACGAGGTCTGTGTATCTTCATGGCATGCTATTTATTTTCAATCCACTATCTGTACTATATCTTGTTCTCTGTAACAAAGATCAGTTATTGGTAGAAATCTTGTGTTGTAATTTACAGGTACGTTAGAATTAAATGAAATCCATGGAAAGTGCTTTAATATTTATTTTCTGTATGCCATTCTGTGCCCAAGAAACTATAATATATTTATTTTTCAGAGGCAGAAAAGCTTAAAATTCCATCAGTATTTTAGCACATACGTTATGTGTTTCAGTCATTTTTAAGCCTTATCTAAAACTGTGAAAAACATGTATTATCTCCAGAGCTTTCGAAAGTGAACGTCACTTCTTCAGATAAGGATGATGATATTTGCGTGTTTACGAACTGTAGATTTTGGTATTCACAAGACGTCAAAAGCAAGACAGGTGCAAGCTGAATTTAGTGCAGCTTTTTCATATAACCATTTCATGAAAATTGTTATGTACAGGATATCCACAAGGGACCGGAGTTCATGTGTGACAACTCTTGTGAAAAATCGTTTAATGAATCAGAGTGATACATTTGTTTCGGGAAAGTTCTGGTTAATAATTTATAATGTCACCAAATAACCTATCCACTATCACCAAATAACCTTCCCTTTTAGTGCTGTTTCAATTGTTTTTTTTTCAATTACTGTGTGTTTACTGTATTTTAGTAAACTAGTGAAAAACACTGCCTAGAAGGATGGTTCCAATATATAAATTTGGTTTAACAAAGATTTTGTTCTTTTCCTTATAAAAAATATCATTTAATTTTAAAATATCTACATTACCTTACCTTAACCTAACGTCACTTTTAAAATATATTTTTAGAAAATGCGAAAGGAATCAAAAGGAGCGATTATTTATAATTATAAAGAAAAAAATAAAGGTATTTTTTTTTTAGTTAAAAATAGTATCACCTTACCACGAATCCAACACGGAACTCCTAACCAGAAGTTCACTTAACCAGTAGTTACGTGAGACACCAACAGGTGGAAGTAGGTACTACAAGGATTTATTACGACATAAAAGCAGTAGACTCAGAAGAAGAAGAAAGGTATTCATGTGCGTGACGTTAAAACAGATAATGGTTACTAAAAGGATTGATCATTGAGTATTATCGTGAAATTCACGGAAATATAAAAGAAACCTTTATGCTAATCTACAGTAGATCATCGATTATCCGGATTAATTAGGGACCACTAATGTCCAGAAAACTGATATTCCGGATAATCGATTATAACTAAAAAAAAAAAACAGCGCTAATATATAGAAATAAAATCGATTTTCCCATATAATCTCTAAAATAAATTTGGTTTCAATTGGTTTAGAGCAGTGATTCTCAACCGTTTCTTGTTAGCGACACTATTTTTTGTAGTGCGTTCCCGCGGCACAACGTAGCCTACGAGTTGGCAACAATGCGAAAGACTTAGTCACTAATTGTAAGGAGTAAACAGACTACCTGTAATACCTGTATAAAATAGGTAAAGCTATCCCCTATGCGATACGCACGCGCCGTGAACGGCGCATGGGGTGTGTGGAGGTAGCGCTCCACATTTTCTTGACCTACGGTACGAAGTGACGTGGGGTGATCAGTCCCACGCTCGACCACCTTTACCTTCCCAACGTGCCCAGGAGTACCAAAAACACTCCGGTAATCAATTTGATAGGAGGTTGAGTGCACCTTAGAGCGCCAGGCATGGTAACACTGCGAAAAAAGTCTCCAGTGTCCTGGCCGGGATACCACATAAAATTACTGTGGAAGTTTAAAATAGTATTTCTTCTTCTTTTATTTGTTATTCGGAGCTCTTCGGATAACCGATTTCTGAATAACCGATTTCCAAATATTCGATGCTCTACTGTTTTTACAGCCCTTTTTGTAGGTCAAACAGTACTACCCTCATTAGGCATACTGAAAAGTCACTGTCAACATCATATATGGTTAACTTCGACGCCGCACCGCTATTAGTCCATTCCATATGGAAACTGACTATGAACTTGACCAAGCCATATACACCAAGCTTTGTCCTTCAAAGTGGCAACGGACTGGTAAATACTCCTGAAGAAACAGCTAAAGTATTTGCTGATTCATTGGAATCTTTTTTTCAACCAAATCAGGACATAACAGATAGAACTCATGAAGCTTCAGTGAATGAAAAAGTCAGAAGGCTCTGAAACAGGATCCCACAACCAGACATCTAAAACACCTCCTGGGTGAGGCTATTCTGATTTTAACCAATATAATAAAGAGTATATTCAAATTGTTTTATTTCTCGCAATGTTGGAAACTTGCGAGTCACCAACATACATAAGTCCAATAAAGATAACAAAATTCCACAAAACTACCGATCGATCAGCCTGCTCAACTCGCTAGGTAAAATAACCGAAAGATTCATTCTAAGTAGGCTACAGAAATTCATGTCAGATAACTCAATAATACTAAACGAACAATTTGGATTCCGTAGTAAGTACAGCACAAAGCACCAATTAGTTCGAGCAGTGGAATACGTGACAGAACAGTTGAACAAAAATCGCTCAACCGGGTTAGGGCAGTGTTCCTCGATATCGAGAAGGCGTTCGACAGAGTCTGGCATACTGATCTTGTGCACAAACTGCTCCTATACAAAGTTCCTGACTCTCTCATACCACTCTTAAACAGTTATCTTAGTAACAGTCTTCTTTGTACAGGTAGATAACCAAAAGTCATAAACCAGGCCGATCGAAGTAGGGATGCTTCAGGGATCTCTCCTAGGCCCGTTCCTTTTTCCAATATACATAAACGATATTCCAAAACACCAAGATACCGGTATAACTTTGTACGCTGATGACACTATAGTATATACCTGCTCGACGCAACCGAAACAAACCATAACATATATACGCCACATTGAGCTACTCCAAGCTTGGATCACCAAATGGAAAATTTAAGTTAATGTCACTAAATGTGATGCTGTCATATTTTCCAAAAAACACCCCACTCTGATAACTAACAATGAACTCAATAATACTGACATTCCGTTCAAACAAGAAGTAAAATATCTTGAAGTGTTTATTGACCGTAAATTACTTTTGCCAGACACATCAAAATACAAATTGGAAATGCAAGTGGTAGACTGGCAGAACGGAAGAGTCTCCTTTTTTCAGAACGGTTGCATCTTCAAAGCAAGGTCACCCTCTATAGGATGATAATCAGGTCCATAATCACTTAACGAAGCGGCTGCATGGGTAGTCGTCGCGAATATTCATTTAAAGCGAACACAGATATTCCAAAATCGGGTATTAAAGTTAATAACAATATGTACGCGATACACTCGGATGACACTCGTACAAGCAGCTACATTGCATTAATCAAATAGTCCTCTAAGTTTTTTTCAGGAGTATTTACATATTACCCTGTAAATATACATGCGGGATCGATGTGTGAATGTGTGTGTGTTATGCATGATACAGAAAATTGATTAATTGGATGCTCAATTAGATTAGAATCATTACAGATTTTTTTTCACCTGTGTTTGCCCACCCTTTATGCATGCGTGGTTTGCCATGTAAATACCAGTAGTTAGAACCGAACCCATACAGTCATGCATATCCTGGTTTTTTACCCTCTTTTAAGAAAACTCTTCTCGTGCTTTCCTGTCTTCCTGTTTCACCTGCCTTCTCTTATACATATTCCGATCCGCGGTAAATGTCTTCGTAAGATATAAAGCGTAGCATCCATAACCTGAGACAGATACTTTAGTTGCATGCATGCATGTGGAGATCGCTAGTAGAAGTTGGGGAGCGGTCACTGCTCAGGGCGGGACTATCCGAGCGTCCTGACAGTCAAAACTTTCTTATCTCTTATATTGTGCAGTTATAATAGAGAAGAATATACTAATATCCCGGATTTAAAATCGTCTGTGAATCAATCAGTTTGAGTTTAGTGGATGTCAGGAGGTTGAAGAGACAATTTACCCATCTCAATTTGCGATATTTGTGATTGGTCATGCATTGGCCGCTCCCAAATGAAGTGGTATCAAAGTCCAAAATGTCGGCAAAATTGCATCTACCAGTCTATATAAAACTGAATGTAGGAGCTTTAATTATTTTAGATTAAATGTTTTAAAGCATTGTAGTAGTATTTACAGTAGTATTAGTAGTTGTAGTATTAGTAGTAACAGCAGTAGTTGTAGTATTAATTGTAGCATAAGTGCTTGTAGTAGTTGTAGTACGATTATGAATGTTGTCAGCGTATTTACTCACCCGCACCAACGGGCGGGTACTTCGGCTAGTAAAAAATAACTCCAGGGAGGATTTTATATTTTCATTTTTCTTCCTTAAATCCTGATATTTTAAATTAAAAAAAAAATATATCAATGTTTACTTTACCTTATATATAAAACTTTTGGAAGGGAATGCAGGAAAGCAGGGCTTCTAAATATAACAGTTAAAGAAAAATCTATCTTGCCACACTTCAACTTTCAAATTAAAACTAGAACATTTCCATTTCTACTCTTCACAGCATCTCAAACTTCTCTTCCCTCCTCCATCAATTTCCCATCACCATGAATATCACTCATAATGAATTGAATTCTGGCCTTGAACCCAGGCCCTTCTGAACGCAAAGCAAGTGGTCTAACAACTTAAGGGAACTACATTTAGTTGATCAGTCGGTATTTACATGACATATTTTCCCCCCTATGTTTATCTGTAATTAGCGAAAATGGATACCGATAAGGAGACCATCAGACACTGATTACTTTTTAAATTCCATAAAGGCAGTAATGCGGTCACAGTTTGCTGCATCATTCGGCAAGTGTATGGTGAAGATGCAGTTGATAATAACACATGTCATTAGGGGTTTTGAAAAGTAAAGGACGGTAACAGAAATTGTGAAGATCATTCACGGTTTGTACGTCCATCAGTGTTTTCCGAATAGGATCTCGACCAAGGCATAAGAAACAGCCGCAATCCAACGGTCGAGGAATTTGTGGAAACCTTCCAGGTACACATGACAAGAGTTGAAAGACGCCTCGAATCGCTGGATATCAGCACAAAGTTCATCGTTGGGTTCCACATCCACGTCGCGACTGTGTGTACTTACTTTCTGCCGCAACAAAAATAACCGGTTCATGATACGCATTGTCACGGATGATGAGGTTCTGTACCGGAACGTAAAGCTTCAAAGGACTGTGTGTTGCCTACATGAACCGTCTTTATTGACGTTAAAACAATAACTTCATCCCATAAAGGTAATGTTCAGTGCGTGGTGGCACGTCAAAGGCATAATTCACTCTGAGGTGGTGGAACCTAATGAAACCATTACTGCTACAAATTACCGCTGGATTTAGGTGGGAGCTATAAGGGGCTTCGCAAAAGGTAATGAAGCTGTAACCTTACTGTTACGACCACATGAGACAGGTAGCAGAGACCCTAATGGTCAATAGCGCTGGGCCCTAAATACGTTAATCCAGCACGGCATATTCTGCTGTCAATAGTTGGACAGATTGCGAACAGAATTCTGATCGAAGCGGCCAGGCGTTGTCAATCGCCAAGAAGTCATCATCCACCACGAGAACGCCAGGTCACATGCTGCTGTCATTTACCAGTCAAAAATTGATGGACGCTGGTTGTGAGGTTTGGAATTCCCTCCCTTTTACCAACTCTGGGAAAGTTTTAAAGTCGTACATTCAGACAACTGCTCTTGTCGTGTTTGTTTGGTTTGTCATTAACCCATTTTTAACGTATCTAGGTGTCGCCTGTAGAGTTTTGTAGACACCTGGCGCCCAGCAACCCGCGGTCTCGCGGCATTGTTGTAGATGACCAATGTCTTCGTATTTGAATTTCTGGAAACAAGCTAGCCTAAAAAGATATACCTCATGACCCTCTTCCTATTTAAAACTCATGAACTGAATACCAGATTGCGCTCACACCCCCACCCGCCTCCCCAAGCAGCTGCAGTCTTTCACCTATTGTCATTACTAAAGCCAGGATTTTTATGTAACTACATATTTCATTTGCGGTTATGTAGGACTCCAGAAAGTAGAACTGTTCATGAACTGTAACACTAGTATCATAATATGTGGATTGTTTTTTTCGTGTTGATTTTACATAAACCAACATATTTTGCCATTTACTTGCTAAACGTTGCCTTTCGACTACTTAAAAAAATGTCCCATGGGATAAAGAGCGGTTCAAGATTGTCAGTATATCCATGGTCTTGCAAAACAATATCAACAGAACCATGTAATTAGATTCTTGACATGAATTTAAAAAAAATCTACAAACCATATAGGGTGCACAAATGCTTTGTTTCGGCGCTAAAGGGAATGCAAGTTTGGGAAAATGAACTTTAGAGCTTGATACCATTAACGGTAGAACTAAGACAACAGGGTATCCTCAAAGTTTCAAACCTGCTCTATCCAAATATTCATATTTTAAAATTGCGCAATGTTTGCACAAAGGATTCCCCAAAGGACATAGGGCATTCCCAGACATTCTTTGGAGTAAATATAGGTCGAAATAAGCATGATGACAGGACCACTTGCGCCAGTGATACCTTGCGACGTGGAAAGGTCGTTGTCAGCATACAAATATATCCTTTCTGATCGGCGGCAATCTACGACCGTAGAAAATATGACGAAATACCTGATAGTGTATAAATGTGTTAGTGAGGTGAATTATTAAAATCTATGGAAAGATAAACGAAGGTAAATGTTTATCCCTGAAGAACATATTTGCTTTACTTGATATTACATATTTTACCGTATTTACACATTATTCTACATATTTCATTAGTCTTTGTTACATATTTATGTACATATTTACAATATGATATTGCATAAAAGAATACAGCGCTAGTTATTAACCAAAGGTTGGGTCAAATTATCGCAGAAGTTTCAACACGGCAAGTGTGTTTAGACCTTACCATGTGCAAATAGGCAGAAATTGAGATTTTTTAAAAATTCCTATTCAAAATTTCTAAAAAGGTTGAGTCTACGGATGTCATTTAAGCTCATTTTAAAAACTAGTGTGGAAAATATTTCAAGAAAATATTGACTGATCACCAGAGATTAAATTCAGAATGGGCTCAGGAGGGCTGAGCCCACCCACCGATTTTCTAGGAATGGCTGGGGGCCAACGAACCTCTTTTATCACACGCCATGCATCTTGTATTTCTATTTATTATACTATGCACACAATACATCTGTCGACAATTATGCGTCAAGGTCAATTACGAATCTGACTAGAATGGGATGCACTTGTTAGAAACGATGTTTGGATGAGAGCCCTTCCACCGATCGGCCTAGAATTTAATCCCTGTTGATCAGTTGGCGTAGATCCCTTGTGATTACCGGTTTTGAGACTATAGTTTTGGATCAAGGAGAAAAATGCCTGATTACCTGTCAGTAAATGAGTCAGTAGAAAATGACCTAAATAGTTGGTGGCCATTACTTTAGCAAGTCCTTCGTCAGTGTTGCCAACTGAACCGACTATGCCTGCATTGTTGATCAACACATTTAATCGCTTCTCGGTTTGGAGGATTTCCTGGGCGAAACATCGGACAAACTTCATCGAGCTCACGTCCAAATGCTTTATGACAATATTGAAATTCCCTGTTATATCCATTATTTCTCCTGAAAGAAAAAAAAATGAATGATTTGTTCTTGAAACTTGTTTAGTGCCAAGGAAATACTATATTTTTACGATACAACAATTTTTAAATATACCGGTAGGTGATCGTGTGTAGAAAACATTTATTTAAAAATACCGCCAAACACATTTTGTAAAAAAAAAAAAAAATAGAAAATACATTTGAAAAGCTTTCTGTTTTAATCTGAAGAACCAGAGAAATACTAATAACAGAAATACAAAGAACAGCGTTAAAACTATTCATGCTAAAGGAATTAAAGGTTAAACCAGTGATTCCACTCCACTCCCCGCATGTGGGGGTGACACCCTTCCACAAATTCTTGAGCGCAAACCTCCGAAATTTAAAAAAAAATGTGGTCAAAATTGATAGAAACCGTGCAAAACTCCACTTACACGCTTCCAATTTTGACTTTACACCACCCTTAAACAGAAAATCCTGGCGGAATCCCTGGGTTAAACCAAACAGAATACGAAACAGGTGACAAAAGTCTTCAAATAATGAGCGAGAGAAGTGTAAAGAATTCGAAATTAAAAAAAAATATATAATAAAAATATAAGTACAATTTAGAAGTAAACAAAGGGAAATTAGATACCACATAGATCCCAGGAATTAAATTTCTATTAGAATAATCCTTATTTCCAAAGACAAAAGACGAGGGCTATTTTTTAACTAAGGTCCGATTATCAATAGAAACACAACTAGTAAAGATAGAGCCATACACTTTTGGTTATTTCCTTTGTACACATTAAGCTATTTTTCTACCCAGTTACCACGTTTCTTTAAACATTTATCATAGTATCCGACAGGTTTTTGTACGCCCACGTCGTAGAAATAACCCGCCTGTGACCGAAGCCAATCTTCAGCCGTTGTTTTAACTTCTTCACCGGTGTCAAACCGCTGACCGGCGAGAAACTGCTTCGGAAAATTCCACTGACAACATGGAAATCGTGAAATGTTGACTACCGCAGCGAGAAACCTCTCTTATCTATACTCTTGGAATTTCAAATATTGTCAGTTCCAATATAAATAAGAGAAATCGCACGCACGGCTCGGTGCTAAACATTACATCTGGGAGTAGAGTTAAAAAAAAATAGGAAATACTATGTAGCCAGTGTCATACTATCTTGACTAAGGAAATTATTATCTTTAGCGACAACGTAACACGTTCAGGGTAACAAAAAAGCTCTTTCAATTATTGTCAGTTTGTATGTGTGTTTGTGCTAGTCTGCACGTCACGAGTTCGAGTACTGAAGTCTGGTACAAATGAGTGAGTGTTTGAATGATCCCTTATTTAACTGGCACCTAAGTGGGGAAATATATGACTTTGTCTACAGGCATTTGTGGTCTGTCTGTAACTGTATATGTAAGTATATGTCTAAACATCACGAGCTTAAACTACAAGTCCAGGAGCGTCAACACTTCCGAAGATTTATTTATTTCGGGTATCTCCATATACAACTCGGAGACTATTTTACATTGGAGCTTAGCAACAACAACAACAAGTATGAACAATGGGAAAGGAAATTGGACGGAAACGGACATAGCCTTGAAATAACATATGATCCCGGCATTTGCCTGATAAGACTTCAGTCAGGATGGCCGTCTTCAGGAATGGAATCCTGGACCTCCGGAATGCGAAACCAACTCCAAAGCATTGAGCCACGGCCGCTCGGTGTTTCATTTCATATCGCTTTTGTTCCACAAAATGTTCGTTAGTGTTGACGTAGATGAATTTTACCTGTTTTGTTTTGAATAAATGAGAGTATGATGAAATAAAACCCTGAAGAACACAGAGTTAGGCATTGGAAAGGGCGGCGCATCAAGTTTGTAAACATTGTTACTTTTATTTCCATTTATTTAGTTATGAAGCAAAGATTCACTTAAATTAGAAAAAATAATGCATACGTACGAGCTCCTAAACTTCGTTCCTTTGTTTCAATAATTCTCCTCTTCATTGTGAGGCGATCCGCCTTTTCCACTGTGCACACAAAACAACTTAATAGGTAATGAGTGCACCTGAAGTGAGTCTAGCATCTCTGCACCGTAGGGAGCAGCCACCAAACAGATGCTTTCATACGGGATTGTTTATTGTTTTCTGCCTCATTTCTTTTGCTGCTGATGGATTTTTACGAGGCGACAAGAAAGGAATGTAGCCCAAAAGAAGTTATTTCTTCGGAATAAATGCAAAACTGCTAGCAAGAGTTGATTGTGTATTACCATAACTGCCGTCTTTGTAAATCGAAATTCCAGGAATTTCTCACTATTAAATGTCGCGAAACAACACCCTCTCAGGAAGGGGGGTGTTGTCGAAGTCTAAGGAGGGTGTTAGGGGGTGTTGGGGGATTGTAGCGTACTCCGTGATTGTAGCGTACCACCAAAAAGCGTTCACTCCGTAACTCGCAGCTTGGCCTGGTGGTCAACATATTGGGAAGCTGATCCAGAGGCCCCGGGATCAACCCCTGGCGTCGTTACTTTTTACATTCCTTTTCAAGAAAATTAACTTTTGTTCTTTTTTTTATGTACATACGCATTAGGAAATTCAATAAAAGTAGAGACCAACGGCAATTGGAGGTTAACAAAATCAGCGTACAACACAGTTGCCAGATAAAATATTGCATATTATAATCAAAGAACGAAAAAAATGAAAATACTGACGTTGTAGATATGTTTCGCGAAATGCCCTTTTATTTTTTTTTACTTAAATTAACATTTTTTCCTGAAAAGCTCTTGTTAAGCTCTTACCTTCTCTTATTTCCACTTAAAATTGAAACGGAACATTTACTAGAAACGGAACTTTAAAGATATGACAAATAGAGCGCAAAAAGTTCTGCTTGGATTAAGAAATAACCTCAGGTGAACTTCTAGAGTTAAAAATCACGGTTCTGGTCCCTTCTAAAGAAACACTGTTCAAACTAACAATGCACAGAAAGGGTAATCTGTGATTTGCCCTTCAGGTTGCCGGGTCACAAGCATAGACACTGCGGCACTTTCCCACGTCATTATATTGTTTATTCAAAAGGAGGTATTATGGCTTTAAATTATTTTATGGGCTAGACTACCAGTCCTTGGAATGAACCAGAGCCTTCTTCAGTAGAAGGTCAGAGGGTACTGTGTGGCAACGCAACATCATGAGAAGCCTGCCGGCTGACATAGTAAGTACGTCGTCTGCTGTGTTAGTTATGACTCGGAACTTACGAATGGGTTCTAATAAATCTCACGCAAACTATTTGGTTGAAAAGATTTTGTGTTGCATGTGATTTCAGATTCATCCTCTTCGTACGAGGATGATTTCAGATTCATCCTCTTCGTACGAGGATGATGATAAAATGTTTTTAGAATACTTAAATTCGAGGCGCATTCCAACAATCCGGAGACATCCAAACTATTTTGAAAAATTGGAATCATGTTGATTTCTTTACAAAGTTCATACTTACGAAAGAGACCGTGAAAGAAATAGTTCCTCAAATTGATGAAGTCTTGGAAACACCTACTGACAGTCACACTTTTCATGCTATTTACTATTTTCTGTCTTAATTATAGCGTACGTTTTATCGTGGGAGCTGCTCCATTGTAATCGCTTAACTGCCCTTGAACTTCTTTTCATATCTGATGCAATCTAAGTTCAATTAACGTAACCTACTGAATCCAAAGATAGAAAATGTAAAAAAAGAAGTGATAAAGTTGAGTATAGGAACCGTAAAGTTTTAATAATAGAGCAGTGTCACTGGATTTCCATCTATTTTGTAACATTCGGACTACGATACTTCATTTTATTAACTGGAACAAGGCGAGTACGGGAGGATTCTAGATATCTTATGTGCCTACGTATTTTTATAGTTACTAACTCAACTCTTTACAGATGTGTTTATTACCTTATTTAGACATTATTTACACAACATTGAAAGCTTTTATCACGCTACGTAGGTAAAAAAAATCTTTCTCAAACATTACATTGGTGAATTTATTTAGACGGGCTGTCTAGAAATGGAGGTCAGCTAAAATTTGGAATACACAGTAAGAACGTCCACAGTTAGCCCTTTTTTGGGTAGAGTTTACGGGACGTACTAAAAAAAGGCACTTTTATAGGAAAGTTCCTTGTAGACTATACAATTAAGTGTTAATTTATCGGCTCATAATAGTTAAATATTTCTTACTTAAAGAACATGCAAATTTATTCGGCCTCTTGTACAAAGCGTATAAAGTTATTTGTTACTCCTACGAATGCGCCTCGTAAATTTACAGACTTATGCCTCGTAAAATTAAAGCAACCTACGTAAATAGTAGATTTAATTGCTCATAGTTCTACAAATCAAACTTTACAACAAAAATATATCCGAAAACGTATTTCTACACCTGAAAGAAATGATGGGACTAACACATGGTCGTCTTTCATGGCTCATCTCATTATAAATATCAAAACGTATTTAATTTTTTAAAAATATATTACGTAACTTTAATAATTCTCTTCTACGTAAGTCTCCAACATCATTCGACGAACATTTAAAAAAAAAATATTAGCGATAATTTGAACATAACTCCTACATAGTTATTTAAATACACGCCATGATACCTGCGCTCTCAGCCGTCTGGGCAATGTTGCCATTTTCAATACTCCGGCCTTCTACTGTAGAAAGGCTCTGCGTAAACCCGTCAAGTCTGAGATATTACATCACTTGAGATTCGAACCCGCGCGCCTCCTCATTGCCAATATAATGAACGTTGCTTATATTTGCTTAAAAATCCAGTTGTTGACTTTTCAAGTGACTAAAATGAGTAACAGAAAAATCACCATTTAAAAACAAATATATTAAACAAGATATCAAGAGGGAAAGAAACCCTACGAAGAACAAAACCTATTTTTTACACTCTTTTTATTAACTTACTCTGTAATCATGTTTCATATCTGGTTAATTTAATCTTGCAACGTTAATTGAACTCATTTCCCGACGTCGTACTGTCAACCATATATCACCCTTCTTTCAGAAGAGCTCATATATGTTGTAAAATAAATGTATTTTAGTTTAGGTAAGGCACGAACCAAGGAAAGGTAAAATGTAATTTTATTAATTTCTATCTTAGCAGCAAGCATGGTCTTCCAAAAAAACTCAATTTGATTTCATTCAGAAACAATATTATGATTTGTATCTGTCTAGCCAGGATCATATTTCATTGAGTACTAAGTTCAATCTACACGTGAGTCCAAAGGACAATGTTAACATCTGCAAGATTCAAGTCACGTTGCAATGAATAAGGTAATAAAAGTACAACTGAACAGGCAGATCATATTGTGCTAAACATCAGAGCAAAGTTCCATCGAGTACAAAGTACACCTGGTTTCGGCATATCAGGTATCGCTGAACAAGGGGTACGAAGTGCGAGAAAGATCATCAAGTACAAAGTTCACTAGGCTGTGATTGGACAAGAATTGTTTGACTCGTCTTGAGAGGTGTAGTCAAAGTGATCAGTGATTGGTTAAGATCAAGGACTGAGATTATAGACTTAGAATATAAACGTAAAACTCGATGTGTTGTGTTGAGTCAGTCGATAGATCAGTCAGTCGTTGTTCATTTGTTCGTTCGGTGCTGTTACGACGACCATCTCGGGCTTCGTCAATGTTATACTCAACACCAGTTTATGTCAAGTTTGTACTTATTCTCTACAGCTATCAAATATCAATATGGAATTCTGACCAAGTTCAGCTCTACACGAACTATGACATCACCTACTATTCAGCTTGCTCTGTCTTCACATTAACTGTTTTTGGTAAGTTGGAGATCATTTGTTTCCTTGCTAAATTATGGGGTTATGTAGTCTAAGTTATTGTGGTGTAAATTCAGTGAACCTAAATATTATTCAGTACTTGAGTTCGTGCCCAATTTACTCCTTTTCTTGTTTAGATGTAAGTAAATAAAGTTCATACACAGAAATCTTCCTTGTGTTTCATTGACTATTAATAATTTGTAGTACCTTCCTAGCAGCATATGTTCGAACTCTGAGTTACGAACAGAATAAACCTCTTATTTTATTTCAGTTTGCTAGAGCCTGGTTGTAGTGCCCAAAGATGAAATGGAGGCAACTTCCGATTTTTTTTCTGTACATCAAGCCTCTGTAGGTACAGATACAATTGATATTAAAGAGTGAAAAGTATGTGACTGGACCGGGGATCGAATCCGGACCTATGGTTTCTTCTTTTCATATAATTACCACCGTTTACACTATGTGGCAGCACTTACAGGTCCGAAGATGAAAGTGGCCTCTACTGGTGTAAACATGAAACTCTTTAAAGTCGTTTGAAGAGCACATTGTCCCAATAAGCGGCTTTGGAGTTATTCGTATACGTACTTTTACTCTGTGGTGCGTGAAATTATCTGATTCTCCTCTAGACATAATATCTACTCACGTTGAGTCCGTTTGGCCTCCTCCATGCGAAAGCATCCAAGAATCACTTTGGCACCCTTCTTCGCTAGAGCCAGAGCTGTTTCCTTCCCCAAACCTATTTATTAAAATTAATATTATCATTAGTATTAAAATGCCAGCATAAAAACTTAATTCAAAACATATTTACAAAAACATGGAAGTATTTTGCCTAGATATAAAAATTGGGAAGGAAAATGTAGATCACCAATAGTCAACTACGAAAAAGAATTTTCAAGAGACTTTGAAGTAAGTATAGAAGCATAAAAACTAAGGACATAAATTATTCTTGAAATAATGGCCCCCAACTTCGAAAGGTGATTCTTCTCTTGAAAAGAAGAAACAAGTTTCTTTACAGAAATTCGAAATTATTCATAGTTTCGGAGCTGCTATAGGCGATCAATGTAACGGCAGCATCGTCAGACATGATGTCATATCTTGACATGTAATTACGTAAGCGGTGTCTGCAGAGCAAATCATAATCGTAGTAGTACCCGATACATTCATTTACGACATATGATTGATGGAGTGCCACATAGACAGGTTTTGAAGCATAAGAATTTTATTGTCAACTCATTAAATGGTTTAATAAGGCAAGCATAGAAATCTCGCGGTGAACACCAATGTCTGGCACGAGTATCATACAGTACCCACGTGTCGTCACTGATGAACAGTCGATCGAATATGGGTGTGTTGCGGTGACGAGAAAGCAATAACAAAGAGACTGTCACTTGTTGGTCCTTGTTGGTTTCCGACAGTGTGTGGGGTACCCACTTACTCAACTTGTAAGCCTTCCATATGCGGTGTAGGTGAAGGCTTTGTTTCATCAGAAACCTGGAAGCATTCAGCAAGCTCACGACTTGGTTTGGCAGCTATCATGCTCTATGGTCTCGGTCAGAGTCTCGTCATCCAGAGAATGTGGGCGCCTACTGCAGGGTTCATCAAACAGGGACAAACCTCCCGACCTGAATTTCTGGAACGAATGTCTGGCGGTGCAGCATTATCACCAAAGGTTTGACGTATTCGGTGACTTGAGTTGCCTACTGACAAGCCTACCTTAAAGTCATACAGCAGACAACCTTGAACGAGCTGTTTTGACGCCTCCATTTGTCTTCACCACTACTCGCGCTATGACTGCTGATATTGCTCAAAGTACCTGTTACACAAGTCACGGTCAATGTTGCCACTTTCACCCCAATAGCTTTTGCAACACCTGAGACATTTATTTCCACATCAGTGATCATAGCTTCCCATACGACATCTAAAACAGCAAGGCCGGAGTCAATTGAACGAAGTGGTTCGGAGTCCACGTTACCAAAAACTGTAGGACCCGTCCTTAGAAGCTTACCACATTGTTAGTACGTTAATAACAATTCATTCATTCATCTAAAACAGCAAGAACGATTTTGGTGAAAGCAAGTCGGCAAATCACAAGTGGATAGCCATATGTGGCACACAAGTAGAAAGACACGAAGAAACAGTATACGAAAACTTAATACAAATCATGAAGAACGGTAGTTCTTTAAAGTGACGCTGAGAAATGAGTCTGTTAGCGTCACTCCAATGTAAAGCTAGTTTCGAATCTAGCGAACAATTAGCCCAAGTTTGATGCTTGAACTTGCATTTCAAAGCTCTTTGCTATGCTAAGACACAGAAGAAGAAAAATAGGTCGGTAGGACTTCCCTGGGACCCCTGGGCGGTGCGAAAAAATCAAAATTTCACACCCCAGATCATATAAACGGACGAAAACTTCCGGAATCTTAATCTACGCTTCAATACCTTTCAAATGGTGTATCACACGTCAAATTCGGTGAAGGGGTTCAAAAGGTATGACCTTTTTTTGTTCAAACGGAATCATAGAATTTTTACGGATGATTGAAAAGTGTGTCTGCCATTTTGTTTTAGCCCCATATGAATGGTACCAGGGGGTTGGGGGGGAGTGAATTGCGAGTTCCAATGAGTTGGGGTAAATCGAAGCTTACTTTTCTGATAGGAGTTACCATTTTTGAGATACGGAACTTACCATGGTCCAAAATCGACCTTTTGTATGAAGACTATGCACTGATTTTTTAATAGGTAGTCTTTCAAAATAAGTGATATAAGTAAAAAAAACCCTTTCGGGGTAAAGGGCAGAGTGATGCAAGAATTCTACTCACAAAAGAAGTTATATCCATTTTGGGAGTGATTTTCTTTGTGTCACTATGGCGGAAGTGTTTCCTTTGTAATAAAATTAAGAGATTTAGTATCCTCGCTTGCACCATACTGACACAAAGAAAATCACTCGCAAAATGGATATCACTTCTTTTGTGAGTAGAATTCTTGCGTCACTCTTCCGTTTACCCCGAAAGGGTTTTTATACTGATATTGAATACGACCAAAAAAGGAAATTATATTAATTATATAAATATCAGAAGCAGTAGTAGAGTTTAAAACATATACACTATACTGGAACAGAATCGTATAATAATAATAATAATGATAATAACCACCGGCGTTACAGACCGATAAGTCCTGAGCCTTCCCCAACACCATATGTCCGCGCTTGGTGAGCCTTGCGCGACACCCATCCACGAACAGGCGTATTAGAGGCTTTCTAGACCGAGTGTCCGTCAAGTCTTTATTCACGTGACTCCCCAGTTTTCCTCACGACGCTCAGTGGACGCCGAAAAGTGGGTCTCCAGCCGGGAATTGAACCCGGGAACACTCGGACATGAGTCCAATGCTGTAACCACTAGACTATGAAGAGTAAACCACACATAAACCGTTTAAAGTTGAAAGTTACACATTACAACATTTATACGAGTTGAAAGTCAAGCGCTTTTATAGCTTTGGTAAAATTATATTTCATAAAGTGTGAAACACTAGTTGGCATGTATTGCATTGAATACAGTTGTTGAAAATCGTTATAAAAATATCAATATTATTAGAACCATAAAAGTAGTTTGAAATCATTCTGTATATACTGACACATTTGTTAAGTAATTACCTGTTTCTCCCCCTGTGATGAGAACAGTCTTGCCCTCCATGTTGTCTTCTTCGTAATCATTCTTAAAGGACCTCGTAAACCATTGCCTAACTATCTCTTTCAAAATTAGAAAAAATCCTCTTAACATCATTGCTGCAACAAGTTTCCAATCGGACATTTCGCCAAATTTAAAATAGTTTGGAAACTAAAATAAACGAAAAAAAATGGTTCTGAGTGATAGTGGTAAAGTATTTATGTTAATTCGACACTTTTCGGTGTCCCAGAGCGACCACCACTTTTTTGTGTCAAATCAAATGGTGTTGATTTCGGTGATTTAATCATTCGGTGTCAGTGCTCATTCAACACAATTGAGAGTGTCATACTGTCACAGTGTTAGATGAACATGAATCGCTCGGGACACCAAATAAGTGGTAAATCAACACAGTATTTGCTGCATGTAATGGAGGAACCAGAAGCCATTTCTGATTTTACTCTTTCATACAGATTACTCAATTGTAGATCCATCGATAAATAAATAGTTTCGTCCGTCGGATTGTATTCCAGGGGCGGAGATTTCAGGTTCAATTCCCGCTAAAGACATTTAGAACGACTAGTGATTTGAAATCAACTTTAAAACTGCCAGTCTTGTCCTTATGGAGTTACCACCAGATGATAAAACAATAGGTTCATATTGCCTAAAGAGATTCGTACAGTGATTCCGACAGATCCCCTTGTGGGAGGGTGTTACCCTCCAAATTCTCGACAATACCCCCTAAATTTAAGATTGTTGCTGTCAAAAATCGATAAATGATATTCCGGGATTCCGGCATCTTATTTTGATTCAAAACACACGTAAAAAATTCCAGAGGTTTAAATGTGAATATGCTAGAACATCTTCTTGAGAATACTAAAAATATATTCTGGGTCGAAATTCTCGAAACGTTTCTAGAGTATTCTGCATATATCGTTTCGTAGATTATCTTTGGAATATGCTTACCCCGCGTATTAAGATAGTATCACCTTCTACGCATAGATCAGGAATATCCTAGTATATCCTACGGATATTGTAATACACTCAGGTAGATATTCGTGAAATAACCCTAAAATAATCCCATATTGTGTGGTTTATAAACCTGCTTTCAATCAGAACACTGATCATCTTCATGATAATTCAAATGTGAACTCGGAGAATATATTTCGACTCCAGAAGCAAAGGGGTACAAGTGACATTGACGAACAAGAAAAAAAAAAGTTTGAGATAATCTTTTATTATATAACCTGAAATATATGTGACATAAAACCGTCTAATTTTATACATGGACATATTTATGACCAAGTTTCCTTTTAGCTAAATATGACAATTTTATGTCGCAAATATTTCGGGTTATACAGGGTGTCCCCATTTAATTAAACCACTGGTATATTACAAAGCACTGAAAGAAAATAGAAAAAGCGTGCAGTGGAACATGTATCAGTAGAGTGGGGACAGCCTTCCATGCAAAATGAAGTGTTGCCACTTCAACACAAACTTATATATATATATATATATATATATATATATATATATATATATATATATTCAAATTGCATGAAGGTTCAATACTTTCGGAGATGATAAGCAAAAAGTTTATATGAGCATAGGTCGAAATCTGCTTCGTTTTGCAGATACAGTAATTCCAACTTGGAGCCTAACATCAATGCCTAACAATGGGAAGAAGATGAAAAATTCTCAATAAATCAAACGACGCGTTGAATGAAAGTTTCATTGGCGGAATTTTGTTTGTAACAACATGGCGGATATCATAATCGAAAACGCGATGTCACCAGGTTGTCAGTGTTGCCAACTTGGTATAACGTTTAAATTTTTCAAAGGGCACTACGTTGTATTATTAGGTATTTGGCATCCTTTAGTGATGATAAACAACATACCTAAAGCACACATCGTAGTGTTGCAAACTGTGGATAAAATATCCTAGGAAATTACGTAGTTTGTATAAGATCGCGAAAACCTTTCTATAAAATTTTACATCTTATCCACAGTTCATATCAAGCTTTTTTGTTTATGATGACCCATACTATCATCTCCGACAGTATTGAACCTTCATTCCATTTTTTTAAAAAAAAGTTTGTGTTGAGGAGGCAACGCTGTGCAAGTGACCACTTCATTGTGCATGAAAAGCTGTCCCCACTCTAAAGGTACATGTTCCACTTCGCACTTTTGGTATTAAAATGAGACACCCTGTATATAAAAGATTACCGCGAATTTTGTTTATTCGTCAATGATACTTAATCCTTTGACTTGTGGACTTCTAATTTAGAATTTTACCTTTACAAGTGAAATGAAATCCTTCGACACATTATAATTGAAGACGTTCATACATAACATATTTAGTTAGGGCATCATCTTTTTTTTTGTCGGGAGGTTGGCGAGAAATGAAGAATATGAATGTTCAATGCTCGACGAAGAGTCATATAAATTATCAGAAACCCATTTGTTAAATGTATATTCAAATCTTGTTTTATTATTATTATTAAACTATTTGTTTTGACTTCACTCTTCGGTCAGTTTGTTAGCTTCAAGTCTCGTAACTCAATTTTAACCCGTTTCTACTGCTCCCAATCGACTTCAAACTTAGTAGACGTACTGTACGATGAAAATACAAAATTTTTGAAAACTCAACCACAACCCAAAAGAGTAAGTAAATTTCATCCACTTCAATTTTAACCCACTTCCACTATCGAATCGATCTGAAACTTTACAGACCAGGCATTTTGCCAGAATTTTTAGTTTGAGGCGTGTAAAGTCAAAATTGAGAGCGTGTAAGTAGAGTTTTGCATGGTTTCTATCTATTTTTTTACCGAAATATTTTTTTAAAGTTCGGGGTGTTGTCGAAAATTGGGGGCGGGGAGAAGTTACACCCCCTACAGGGGGGGTCTAACGAAATCACTGTTACAGACTTACTTAGATATGTTAACGTTCCACCTTCTGGAAAACAAACCCCTCACCGACACCCACGCATATGTCTTTATTAATACATGTCATCCGTTGTTTGGTAATACTAAAAGTAAATATATATATATATATATATATTTAAAAAAAAATAAGTTAAATGATTTTATTTACTTTTGTAAGTAATATGATAAAAATGTATTTTTTATTATATTCAAATATATCTCATTATAGTGATTCATGTATACACTTTAGTATGTAGGACCGGTAAAATTACCGGGTGCTACCGGTGAGATATTGGCTAGTTAGCAAATTTTCCACAGTCAGACCAGTCAAATTTCGGGATGACACCTTCAACATAGGCCCTGGCCGACACCTTTCCGAATCCTTTCGCCTCCCCTATCCCGGCCTGAGCGTTAGGTGCCTAAAGGTCATACAAAAAGTAAAGAATCTTTTTAGCTCCATCCCACGAAATGTCATAGTAAACCACTTTTGACTCGACTTTCTCCGGAACCTTCAATAGATATATTTCCCTCTGAGCAGAATACACAAAGACCACAATGTTAAATAACATTAAACCTACACTCAGGGGCGAAATCATGGGGGAGGTGTGTTAAGCGAAGAGACTCCGCGCCCCAAAGCCTGCTGAGTTGGCAAATTCCAGATAGTTATATACATTAAAAATCAATAAGAATAATGTGCTTTTTACCTCTTTAAAAGCACATAAAGAGAATATGTGCTTTTTACAAACAATATGGAAAAAGTTGGCAAAATTCATATGCGACCTACTGTTACATTATGAAGCTAAAAAAAAAAATAGGAACATATAAATGCGAATTTCCAACCATATAGAAATAATTCGCAAAATACATTTCAAGATTATGCAAGTTGCCATCTTTTTAAACAGAACAGACGTTGTTACCAACTCTTAGACCGCGTTCATACAGAGAGCAACTGGCAACGGTAACGCAAGTGAAACTGAGTTGCTCAAGTTGTTGCCAGTCACTAATTAACCAGGGTGTTCATACTGAAAGCAACTGGCAATTACAGTGCAACGGAAACTGAATCATTTCAGTATGTCGTCAAGTGAAGATGAGGCTGTCCTACTGTATGTTCTACGTCGAAAGCACAAAAGACGTGGTGTTGTACAACGACTTATTCACAGTTCACCCCTACAAGGTAGTGAATGTGTATAACAGTTACTGGCATGCCACACAAATGTTGCAATAGTATCCAGCAATTTGGAAACAAAACAAAACTCTGGGACCGACCGAATGTCGGGTCAATACCGTAAAAAACAACCAAGAATACGAGACAGCACATATCCATACAAACCACAAAAGATTCGAACCGCAGAACCCCACAGACAGGCCGAACGATACCAAACTAGAAGAGGACAATCTCCCCCCATTCCCGGGGACGACCGACCATAAAACAAGTAGAGAGAGGAAATAGAAACCTTACTAGGAAAACAACACCAATATTATCACCGCTAGTGACAGTACTGAACAATAATAATAAGACAGAAGACATTAGCACCAAGACGCTCTCACGACAGGTGACGTCTGAATCCCAACAACAGGTGGTCTTGACCAACAACTTACAAAATGGTATACCATGATTATAATAATAACTATTATGAAGTTAATAACAATAGAAAATAATGACAAGACAAACACTACCTGAGCAGAATACAGGCCATACTAGAATAGAAACCCAATAACAATAATAATGACCAAGAAGTTAAACCAGACCAGAACCCTACGAACACTACACGGTTTTGGACCCTTTGGAGGGGAAAGCATATGGAGAAACAATAGAACCGAAGACACGGAACCGAATAGGCTCTATTAATAACTAACTAACCGATAAGGATATTAACAAACATTTTCAAACAAGGGAGACACAAGCAAGCCAAATCCCATCACTGAACCACACGACTACGAGGCTCTTGTGAATGAGAGAATATCCATCCCTTGTACCTGAAAAGGAGAGCGAACCTTATTTTTCGAAACTCGGTATAGCCGGAAAACCGATCCTTACAAAGTTGAAGGAGAGCTCAGTAAGGCCTGACAAACGAACACACATGAAAGAAAAGAAAGAAGAGAAAAAGGAAAGGAATAAGAGGAGGGGGAAACTACCTGAAAGAGAACACTACAACCTATGAGTGTTTTAATAGTAGATGTGAAAGGAAGGACCGGGTTTCACATTAACCAAAGGACAGATTGAATATTATTTCACGTTGTGATCGAATGAACAAGGATACGCCTCAATAAATTGGACGAATTTGACATTATTCTGCTTCGCTGACAAGGGACACATGTTTCATGATACGAAAGACAGTGGGAAACTGCGAAACTAGTTTACAGCATGTCGTGACTCGGGCAACCGCCATTCCTCCGTTGCTGTAGAGTTGTGTTTCCATCTCTTCAGTATGAACATACACATTCAGCTGCGTGTGACCTTGTGGAGCAACTTGAGTTTCGGTTGCGTTGCAGCTGCCAATTGTTCTCTGTATGAATGCGGCTTTAGGGTCACTGAAAGACATCCTTACTAGTTTAACAAGTTTCTTTTTCAAAATTCTAAATTGTACCAGGATAGCTTTTGATTTTGGATAGAATCGTGTTTTTTTAAAATCAATGAATAGCTGGTGAACAGTCTCATAGTATTCCCATTTCTTCTCCAAAATTTGTCTCAAGGTGAAAATCTGGTCCGACGTGGATCTATTTCTTCTAAATCCGCATTGGTGATCTCCAATTTATTTCATCTACGTATACACTTAGGCGTGTTAACAGAATATTACTTAATACCTTGTAACAGGTTGGAAGTAACGAGATTTGGCGGTAATTATTACAGTCCGATTTATCGCCATTTTGTAAATCAGGAATAATAATAATGAGAAGAAGAAGAAGGACACCACCACCACCACCACCACCACTACTACTACTACTACTATTACTGCCGCCGACCGCGTAGCCGTGCGGCCGAAGTCCAAATTTACTAGACTGGCAAATATAAAATAGTTTTACTACTAGTACTACTACTACTACTAATAATAATAATAATACAGTAGAAGTCCGATAGACCGGCATCCAACAGTCCGGAACGCCCGATTGTCCGGCACCATCCCAGTTCTTTTTCTCTGTAAACGCTTGTGAACGACAGTTGAAAGCGCCGGGATGCGGCGTTGGACCAACACTTCGTACGACCAACAGCCTCTCAAGCTGCAAGAGCCGGCGTACGACCAACACCCCAGGGCAAAAATCTGTGTTGGTCGAACGCCGTGTTGGTTCAACGCCGTGTTGGTCCAACGCCGGTACTTCGAAGTGTTGGTCTCACGCCGGTGTTGGTCCAACGCAGTGTTGGTTCTACGCAGGTGCTAAAAAAAATAATTTAAGATCATATTTTTTATTATATTTTTAGGTTTTATATATCTGGGGCGTTGTCAATTTTATTGTTGGTCCAACGCCGTGTTGGTTCAACGCCGTGTTGGTTCAACGCCGTGTTGGTCAAACGCCGTGTTGGTTCAACACCGTGTTGGTTCAACACCGTGTTGATCCAACGCCCTGTTGGTTTAACGCCGTGTTGGTCAAACGCCGTGTTGGTCCAACGCATGTAGCCCGAAAGCGCTTGGCGCGGTTCGAAACCACTCGGAAGTGTCCACTTTACGTCTCCTACTGTTAGACGCAATCAGCATTGTTCGGAATCAATCGGAAGCGTTCGGACTTTACTCAGCTGATCAACATTTTACTGCAAAACATGTTACTACAAACAACAACGTAATAATAATAAAGTAAAGAAACATACGATATCACAATGAGATTTCGATGTAGCAAACTAGTTCACCGTTCAGTATACTCACTTGTTTGATTCTTACGTTAAACAATGTGACTTGTTTCTCATGAGATAAAATATTGTTAAAACGGAAATGGTATTCTAATTATTTACCTTGACGAAACAATAAAAATCCCCACGAGAAAGAAAGCAAAAGATACAAACACATGTTGATTAACAATACTGAGCCAGAATACCTGTTACATACTCACTTGAAGGCCATGGAAAAGTGGAAGCCTTTCTGTGAGCAGTGAAGCGAACAATACTAACATACACTTCCCACACCTTAAAACAACTAGGGCTGCCAACCTGCAGAAATTTCACCGGTAGGGACGGGAAATTTTACCACCTTTGTTTTATTAAAGCTTGTGTGTGTAACCAGGCGCGTAGGAACAACATTTTGGTTGGGGGGGGGGGGAGAAATCCAGACATCCCAAAATGTATGTATGTATGTATGTGTGTGTGTATGTGTGTGTATCTAGGTGTGTACGTATGTGTGTGTGTGTGTGTGTGTTTGGGGAGAGAGAGAAACGGTGTATATATGTGTATGTGATATGTACGTATCGGTATCATATGTTCAATGCGGAGTATCATGTTTTGAGTTTTGGAAGTCGAAACAGAACACAGAGCGGAAAAAGAAAAATGAAATTAAAAATATTTTCTGAGGTATATCAACATGCACGGCAGTGCATGAGCCAAGTTCTTCACGTCAGAAAACGTCAGCACTGCCAGAAGCATGTTATACAGGAACAAGAGTTTATGGCAAAATCAACGATTTGGGGGGGCCCGTAAGAAAAAAGATGTTGAAGATAGGAATATGAGCTTTTGCCGTTAAGGAGATATGGTAAATATGTGCAGATGTACAAAATTTCATATTCGTATCTCAAACTATGTTCTAGTTGTGGACCCCTGAAATTGCACATTTTAGGCT
>JAGDQP010016813.1:0-39832 GCA_022664845.1 Lepisma saccharinum
TCAAGAAATCCTGATTTACACAGATTGATTCGAAACAAGGCTACTTACGAAATCTTTGGTAAAACAGCTACGATGGAAGCTCTGTCACCACGTAAAGCTAGAGTACCTCCACCACCACGCAAACCACCCATGCTGTCCGTTGTCATCAAAGGAGTTGACCCAACATGGGCTGAGGAAGAAATCTATAATGAGCTACATAGTGAGGGTGCTCCTGTAGAGAAATGCCTCCGGATTCTTTGCAAGGATGGCCCCACTTACCTAGTAAGAATACTCACACCAGACCAGCAACTTATTGATCTTCTACTCGAGCAAGGGGCCTACATATATAGAAAACGCCACAGGGTCGAACCATCAAACACAAAATCTCCTCTACCGGTAAGATGCGAACGATGCCAGAGCTATAATGAACACACCACCGCCAAATGTCCAAATACACCGAAGTGTGGTTACTGTAGCCAAGACCATGCGACGAAAAGCTGCCCAAATGGTAACCAACCACCAAAATGTGCAACATGTACTGAGGAACACGCATCGTACAGCGCAAAATGCAAAGCCAAGCCTACAGCAAACCCCACAACACCGGAATTAGTAGTTCCTGTTCGAACACCGGATCCTCCGGTCACCAACAGCAACTCTCTCAGGGAACCAGTTACGGTCGAAGACATGATTCGTTTCTTCTGCCTAACATTACAAAACATCCATCCATTTCTCAGGCCACACATTTTGCAGCAGCTAAATTATACTACCAAGCTCATGTATAAACTCACGGTACAAGCTACGTACTCCGGTCCCCACGTACATTTCAAAATCAACCCTCTCCCAAATGATAACCAGGATGGATAAACGAAACGTGGTAACATTGCTACATCTTAATATCCAGTCACTAAAGGAACGAAAAGCAATATTCCAACACCTTCTTCAGGAAAAAGATGTCAAATGTTTTACTCTAAACGAGACATTTCTTAAACCAAAACAGCAAATACATTTTCCAGGATATTCACTGTTGCGCAACGACGGACCTCAAGGTGAGAGAGCACACGGAGGCACAGCTATAGGAATAAAATCAAAAATACCACACCGAAACATTACTCCAAAATTCTCTGCCAACATGCCTGAGCATAATATCTGTACAGTATACTTCAAGGCGAAACCAATAACAATAGCTACGATTTACGTACGACCCCACACGCCTATACCGGTTACCTTCTTTAACTATATAGATAATAACTACAGACACTACATAATCATGGCCGACATCAACATCCATAGCCGAACTGCTGGAGAAAAGCAAACCTTTCGAGACCACATTAGCCAACGCACACATGGAGAATTATGTACAATACCCAGAGCAACCAGACCTAGTAGCAACACTACTCCGGATGCTGTCATTGCCTCCTCATCACTTACACCTTATATCTCCATCAATGTGCTTGATTCGATAGGCAGCGATCACGATCCAATAAAGCTTGACCTGTACATACCTACTCGACACACTGCAACAGTAACTGCTAACCGTACAATACTCAATTATGACAAAGCAAACTGGACCAACTATCGAACAGACCTAGAACGATATGTAGAACAAATACCTGAACCTCACGATCTTGACACCATGGACCAGGCGATCGCACAGCTTACAACGGCTATACAAACAAGCAGCAAAAGAAATATTCCTAGTACCACCACCAACCCGTTTAAACCAAAATTACCGCCACAATATCTAAATATAATTCAATTATCACGGAAAGCATACCGAGAATATATACGCACAAGGTCACTTGAAGCGTTGCGGCTTCACAGACAGTATCTACGTATGGTACAAAACTACATCCGGGCATACAAACAACGCATGTGGATCAGAACTACAAATAACTTGGAAGGAGAAAGAAATTCCTCAAAATTCTGGAGACACTTCAATAAACTAATAGGCAAGTCTACCTCGACTACATATCCAATTCTGACAGACAACTCAGCTCCACATACAGACATAGAGAAGGCAAACATATTTGCTGACAGCCTACAAACAGTATTCACTCCTGAATCGTCTCATTGCGCAATAACAGAATTCTCCAGAAATATTGAACGCAAGACTGATCCACATAAAACCGACCTGACAATAAGCGTCGAGCATACTATCGACCACAACCAGCCATTAACAACTCCAATCACCACACAAGACATCACAGAAGTCACAAACAATAGGAAGAACACAGCTCCAGGTTTCGATAGCATTACATACCGCCACATCAAAGAGGCACCGTTCATTTTACTACAGCTTCTAGCCACCATCTATAATTTCATACTACGCACTGGATGTTATCCCGTAGAATGGAAGCTATCAAAAGTACTCATGTTTCCGAAACCCAACAAAGATAAGACAGACACCAAATCATATAGACCAATACAACTCACTCCTACCTTCAGTAAAATACTAGAACGCATACTGGTACGCAGACTACATATTCATCTCAGCAAATACGATATACTGCCTTACCACGACAGGCTTCCGACCCAATCACAGCATCGATGACAACCTACTACGACTAACAACAATACTAACAAACCAGTATAACACTAATAAGCCATCCTGTCTGCTACTTTTCGACCTGGAGAAGGCTTTTGACCGTGTCTGGCATGCTGGCCTGATATATAAGCTGTACAAATTCAATCTTCCACCAGCATATATACGGCTAATCTACCACTTCCTCTCAAACCGAATGGCATATGTTGCCATCAACAATAGTCTATCTCATGCAATATTTCCATATATTGGGGTGCCTCAGGGTTCTGCTCTCTCACCTCTATTGTATATCCTATATGTAGCTGACATGCCAATACCACCTTCTCCAGTACATACCTTTACATTTGCCGACGATACAGCTTTCCTTGCCTGTGCCAACACTATCCAACACATCAACCGTCTGCTCCAAACAGCTATAGATAAATTTCACACATGGTGTCTTAGGTGGCGTCTCACCATAAACGCTCTCAAAACCCAGGCACTGGTAATACAGCAAACAAAAACAAAAACAAGAGTCCGTCGAAATCCCACCAAGCTTGACCTCCATGTCAACCACACACCTATAAGAGCGACAACATCAGCGAAGTACCTCGGAGTCATTTTCGACACAAAGCTAAATTGGAAACCTCACATCAGCAATCTCAACAAAGCGGCAAATAACCGACTAATACTACTGAAGCGGCTAACAGGCACTACCTGGGGCTTAAAAACAGACACCATCCTCCATACGTACAAAATATTCTTGCGACCATGTCTTACATATGGTCATATCGCCTGGATGACAGCCAGCGAAGACTTCTATAAAAGGCTACAGATATGGGAGAGACACGCTCTAAGGCTGGCATACCACATCAAACTACCAAGTCCCACACATCTTCTGTATGATCGCCTTACGTTCCCGGAAATCAAAACCCACCTGGAAACATTACGACTAAAATATATAACAAAACGCTGGACTACGGCTCACCCAACACTCCTGGACACAATCCACATAGATGCACAACAAGACATCCAACCACGCTATCACCATCCACCACTCCATCACCTACTAGAAATGTACCGGACGATTAACGAAAATGATCAGGCCTTAACACTTCAGGTTATTAACAGATACCCACCACCCGAACATATAGCAACTATTTATCCTACCTTATAGAAAGGAAACGCACAAAATCCAAATACACCAGCCCCGCCATTATGTCTATATCAATATAACATCACTTAGACCAGCAACAATTATTTAAAATATAGATTAGAAATAAAAACAATAACGAAGAGACGGCATAACCGTCTGCGTTGACAGGACGACCATGATCGTCCTATCCAACAATACTACTACTACTACTCTGCCTTTACCCTTGTACGACCGTTTGGGCTTCACCCGAGCGGATTTTTTGGAAGCGCAGATTAAAATCTTACAGGGTTAAGTATCTGCGCCAAAATAATTAATAGAAACAAAAGATGTATTAAATATGAAATGTAATTTGTGAACTTTCGTGTGTATAAGTGGGCAATTACGACTGACAAGAAAGTATGTAAATTATGATTTTGGAAAGCGATTCCAGGAATCGAACCCTTCTATAAATTAGTTCTAATGAACTACTATACCTGAGATTTATACATTATTTTAGCTGAGGATTTTGAATACTTGTAATTAATTACGTCAATACGCCTACGGACTACGGATATTAATGTCCAAATCTCACCTGATACACATTCAGATGTATTATTGGGTCCGCTTTGCAAAATTTCACGATTGCTTGTCTAAGGTGGTCATATATTTTTTTTTCAGTGATTTCGTGGAGAATCGGGATAATTCCTTCCAACTTCTTGCTTATTGCAAAAGTAAATTTGACTACTTTTTAACTTTTCTCCAACATTACATGCAAGATTACTTTATTCTTAATACTTTTTATCTATACATCTTTAATTTGAAGTTTAGAAATGTTAATAAGAAAACTTTTAATGTGATTTGAGAAAAGAGAGAAAACAAAGAATACATTTGAAGGATTTATCCAAAAAAGTAGAGAACAAAAATTTAGAACCCCTTGAAAAGAGTACATCTAGTAGTTCTAGAGGCCTAGATAGAAGGCGTTTTCGAATATTTCTTTCTAAATGAGACAGTATTTTCTTTCCGGAGGATATTTATTCTTGAAAGCGGGGGGGGGGGGGATTAGCCGGGGATAAATGCCTAAAGCCGGGAATGATCACCCTATGCTTTGTCATTTGTCTAGTATCTTTAAAAATATGCAAAACTCCCTCCACCACCACATCTCTCTCTCTCTCATACACACACACACACACACACACAGCGTATTTAGTGAAACTTCTTAATGTTGCGTCGGGTTGCGAAACATAAAGAAAAGCATTATTATCCTGTTTCACTTCAGAAAATTTTACAGAATCACAGTTACCGAGACTCACAGTTGCCGATTGTGTATGCTATCTATTACACCACCACGACATGGCCAAAATCTCTGTGTAGGTATCTATAAAATGGTCCTCACGCTTCGGTACTGTCCCACCTCCTGATACTCGTGGCTGGTTTTCATTTACGAGGCCCAGGCGCTCCGCTACAGGTGGAGGATTTAGTTGAGGAGTCTTCTCGAGTTGTGGAATGTGAAAGAATATGTGTCCTATTTTTTTTTTAAAAGAGAACCCTCCCTGTATGTGGTAAATTTGCACAGAAAAAAATATCAGCCGGCTTGACGCGGAGGGGGTGGGGGTATTCATTTTATATAACTAGAACTGGGGGACTGAGCTAGTGCAATTGGGAGACTAGCTTCTACAGCTCCAAATAACGCTAAGTTTAAAATGTCAACGCGAAGCTAGTACGAAAATTTTATGTGCATGGAGCTTATAAGCTATTTATGAAAAATCGTACAACTGTGTAATAATAGAAATATTTGCGTTATGAAAGGAAAGTTTTTATTGCAATTTAAGTGTAAAATGTTATTGTGTAAATGTCGCTATCTTCAAATCAACAATGGAAAGGTATACCGGTTATTCTGACTAACGTTTTCACCAGGCAAATGCCTGGATCATACCCCACATAAGGACGTGCTTTCTACATTCCCTGTTCCATCTCCCTGATGTGATGCTACAGATTTAACAAGTTTAGGTCATAGTTCTTTGTTTAACCCACAAAAAGGAAACTGAAAACTGATAATAAGTGCTTGCTGAGGAACGTCCTCTCTAAAGCAAGAGATTGATTTATTATGTCTTAAGTGAAGAAACGGCAAATTAAAAGTAAATTTGTCGAAAACTAACTTATCAATATTGAGGAATATAGTAATTCATAACATCAAAATTCACATACCTAAAATTACCTCTTGAATAAGCTTGTCTTGACTAAAACTAATCCCTCTCCATTCAGTTTTATTAAAGAAATTCCCAACGCGCGTGGTCCGGTGGTTATACTGTCATGGACTTGAGATCGGTAGAGGGGAGGCTCTCTGCTATCCTGTCCGAAGTGTTACACGGTTTCCCTTAGTTTCAGGGCAATTACCGGAAAGTGTACCTACACAAAGATCCTGGCTGCTATATTCTTCATCCCTTTCATTGGATGAGTGTTTACCGCGTAATCTACTCCCTCAGCAGTTTTTACATATCCAGCTCACAGCATGAATGATTTTTCTTTTTAATCAGGTTGATCCCTTAACTCCCTTTACAAGCAAAACAAAAACAGGAGAAGGCATTAATACATTGGAACATACAAAGTCACCTGTTGTAGTCTAATCTAACAAATATATATATATATTTTTAAAGAGATAATTTTCTTAAACAATTCCTACTAAACAGTAAAAACATTTATTATTGTTTACATTTAGTAGAAATTATTTAAGAAAACTATGTCTTTAATTTTTTTTTTACTGTTCTTTTCTAGTTATTTAGGTGTTTTATCACCCAAATCCTAAAGTGTTCTACAACTAATCAAATGTAACATCATTGCAGGCTAATATCTATTTTAGGATAAACACTTCATATATATTAAATATGTTTTTAAAATATGAGCCGTATGCGCGAAAAAGCGTCTATGCTACATTTTGGTGAAAATGATGTTATTTACGAAACAAATATGTCTGATGTGTTCTCGATATGAATCTGTACTTGGTTTGAGTATATTGCATCAAATAGCCTCGGAATTCAGGGAACTCTGGAGTGAAATTCACTAGAAAGACCGTGTTACATGCTCTTCCTGTGACTGAGTGCGCATTTAACAGTACGGATCGGCAAAAATAGTGTAGCAGCTATTTTTTATTGCTACTTTGGCTAAACTGCTATCACTGCTACAACTGATTAAAAGTAGCCCCTACTCCTACTGGTACTTTTCTCCAAACTTCGCGAAGGGTATAAACAACAGCACGCTGATGAAATACAAAACAGGTGCAAACTGTTACTTCAAAGTCATTCTGGGAAGGAAATATCGTCCGTCTAATGCCACATGGACAAGATCATGAAGCAGTGCTCCATAAAGAACACTGACAAGCTCTCGGTAGCAAGTGCCTGCTTGGCGTTGTTGGTATCGCATCGGACAGCTAATCGAGTAACCTATGTTCGATTCTCGACGGCGTGATTCTTTTTTTTTTTTAGAAAAAATAATTTTCTTTCTTTTTTTATACATATAAGCTTTACCAAATTATATAAAGTGCACTAACCATTGGTTAGGTTAAGTCAGCTTCGATGCATTTTCTTTTTTCTTACTGACCACGCAATTCATTCTAATTCACGACAACGGTAACAGTTGGTCATGGTGTCAAACTGTGAGGCCATACGTTCTGTCTCGAACGAGTCGTCATTTTTGTTGTCTGTCCCTTATCAGCATAAACAAACAGGACAGTACTTTCCTGATGTTTCGTTTCATTATACCATATAATAATATTTTGTGCGCAGTGGTAACGTCGCGGCATTCGGATAAGTCATAGGTTGGAACGCGGGTTTGAAGCCCGCAGCTCAGTTATAGAACGTTGGATTGGCATTGCAGACCGACCGTTCTTCTGACTGAGTTTGTAGAGGTTTTCTCTCACGCCAGGACAAAGCCAGATGGTACCTTCAATTTATACCCTGAAGAAATAGTGTATGTTGGTCGAAAATTCAAGATGGCGGCGGTGATGACTCACGTAGTTGAGTTGATTGACCTTTGGTGATTGCAAAACAAGTTGAAGTGTGTATTGAGGTCAGCTAAGGAAGATGTGTGTATAAGATCGTAGCTTAAATTTGACGGGAACTTAACATGGCCGAAAATTGAAGATGGTGGCGGTGATGACGTAATCCAAGATGGTGCCTGGAAATTCCCATCACGTGACAGATGTCATTGAGTTGCGTTGTTGCCAGATGTTGGATGCGACGTTGCTATGTTGACGTGGACTTGACGGAAGCGATATCATTGTCGGGGAGGCAGGATAGCGGCAGTCCATCTCGTAAATGTTGAATTAACACTGACGAACTTAAAATTTTTTGGTTGTGCAAAACTGCAGATTCAGTGCCTACGAAATTTTGACTTTACACCCGCGAAATTGATAATACTGGTAGAAACCTATCTTTTAAAATCTTGAAAGTACACCCTCGAAAAAAAATTCTGGGAGAAGCCCTAAAAATCTCCTACTGATGTTGAGAAGAGCGAGATGTAGAAAGAGAGCGTTGGGAAGACTGAGGGAGAGTGATAAAAATAATTTTGAACTTAAAATCTCAGATCCTCCTAAAATCTGAATAGCACTCACGAACTTACTCCCAAACTTAAATGCTTAAACGGAACAAATATAAATAAGAGAAGAAGTTAGTTAAAAGTTTAAAATAGTGAATTAAAAGATAAGGAAATACCTTTTTTATTATTTTTCTGGAGAAGAAGAGATAACATACATTCTTCTGAAGTTATATTCAAACTGAAAGACAGAGAAAATGTGTTACAAGTTTTAAATGTAAACCAAAGGGAATAGTTTCATGTTGGAAAAAGAGATGAATTTATACATGTAAGAATAACACTCAATTCAATTGCAGTCATAATTTTGTTTATTTTGCTATTCTTCAGAACTTCTTCAATGTCGCTCTGCTACTGATGAAGGCAGGGGGTGAAATTCCTTTTTGGATTCAGCCATTTTATAAAATAGTTGAACTTCCAAGAAGTACTGACTCCTGTTCTTCTCGCAGATGGATTTTTCAAAAACAAAAACAATGATGAAGGAAGAAAATAGTACGTGATAAAGAAGGAGATGCGATAAGATAAAGGATGAATGAAGTTGCGAGCGAATGAAGAGGTCATGTAGATCAGACCAAAACGTAGATCATTGACGAAAAACAACGCTGAATCTCTCTCCAGCTGATCATACTGCCAAGCCACAAATGATTCCTCCGTATAGATTTTATTAGAGAAATAATAGGACGAGAACACTGATGCTAGGCTACAAGATATAGACAGGTGCGAATTAGGTCATCTTTCCAAGGGGGACAAAGTACTTGATATTGTTTACTTGTACCTTAACTTACTGGAATATCATTGACAACACTTGTGATGATGTTACGATAATTTGGGGTCTAAGATTCAAATTGTCCTCGGTACCAGAATATAGGGCCTAATAGTACAAATTTGCGTGCTCAAGTTCACGCTATCCCATGCAAATGGAAAAAATTCCTTTTCTTCCGAGATTCAGCGCTGTATGGTTGACTGTAATATGACTGTAGAGATGGTAGACATTTTACGTTCTCTCTACAAGGAATAATTATTTTGTCACAGTGCTCCCTTTGCTAAAAGATTGGCAATACTTTCGATATTCTTGGGATATGAATTTTAAAACTGTAATTTTTACGTAATAAACAGCCTTAAATGTAGTAGGATGCCACGTTAACGTTTAAAATACAGGACAATTTTGAATAAGAGAGCTATGTATCGCTTGACTATATATGCTAGGCAGATTTTGAAGGATATTCTTTGTAAAGCAGGAGTCTGACTCCTAATTCCGAATAATGCATTGTCATGAATAGATTACACTTTCCTGAAATGCCTATTCTCGCTTGCGAAACGTTAACTTCAGTACTATTGAGAAGTGCAGAATATATTCTAGACTTTCACTGCTTTTAGCGACTGAGAGGTGCAAATGAATAGAAAGTTCATAAATTAACTAGCAGGGTTTCCTGCAGGTTTGGCCTCTGGACACCAGAATACTTTGACTTTTTCATGAGTCTTGCGACAGACCTAAACATTTCCCAGGCCATAGCCTAACAGCCAAGCTATTTTTGATACGGCTCTTTTTGGTTTTTATTTCTCTAAAATTTCCAAACATTTAGAGGAAAGTATCCACATTCCTCCCGCTTCTTTTTTAGATGCTCATAAAATCTATTGTAATTCTCGTAACAAGAATGTGAGTATTGCATTAACTTTTACAAACGTTAAAGTACAATTGCGACTCGACAATAATTTCATCTAAACAACACCATAAATAATGTATTTTCCAAAACAAGAGGAAGCTGGCTTTTTGAGAAAATGGGTTCAATTTTTTCACACTGCCTGCTGTCGCATATATAGCAATAACGACTTAAACATAAAACTCCAGAAATCTGTTTACAACATGAAGTGGAATGCTATGAACAATTATACCTGTAATTATGCATAAACATACAAGTGTAATTTTTCTAAACTAAAGAAAAGGCTGTAGACTTTGATTCATTGTAAGTGCAAAACACGAAATCTGGACAAGTAGATTTTATATTTAAACAACTCTCCAGTTACTGCAGCCAAATATCACAGGGAAAAAAGTGGATCTTTTTCTTCTTTACAAACACAGTTTTCATGGAACTAAATGTGACATTTTCTACACTCAACCCACTTTTCATCCATGCTTTCTTGGAAGTACAGTCTTTAATTAATGTGCTACTCTGTGTCGTAATAAGTGATAGATTCGGTGCTTGTTGATTTATATAACTACAGTGATCATCTTCTTTGCCATCTCTGCTTGATAAATAAAGTCCTTTAGCTTTGCAACTACGAAGTTCCTTATTTGTATCTCTTCAAATTTCTCTCGTACTGTTAGGTGTGAGAATATAATTGCCAAGTAGCAAATATATTGCGCGGTTTTCACTTAATTGCAGTTTGTTCTCTGCTATTCTAAACTAATTCACTTTCTTCACGTTATCCAATACATCGTGTTAAATTTAGGGATTGGAAATTTAAACCCATTAAGTGGGTGAAATTAGGACTCTCTTGACACTAAAATGTGATTATTCACACACCAGGGTAAAGCCTTTTCCCGTCAAACATATCAATGTATATATATTATACTCCAATTACCATTCACCAAGCATGCGTATAGTTACTACTATAAAGCTTACAGTTGCTGAAGCTCTTCCACAACGTAGGAACCACTGCAAAGCTCCAATAAGGAGAAAAAACTACAAACGGCCACGAGACACATCACACCCTTTAAATCTTCAGAGATTATTGTTCGCACGTTACTTCGGACTTGACAATAGACTCCGATAATTTCAAACTCACACTAACTGAGAAACTTGTGTGGGTGAAATTAGGCTGCTAGGCGACATTTGCTTACTTTCCTCTATTGTGTGATGAATTTTAATTGTGGTCAGTGATTTTGTCATGTAACTTTTCGGAAGTACTAGCTGTAACACCAGCAATGAAAGCTTTGTCTGCACAACATATTTTTGTTTTATTAACTAGAGCTCAACCTTAGCAGTCTCATTATAAGTTCGTAAAAAGAAAGCTATAACGTGTTAGAGGGAGACAATTTCATCCCCCCCCTTTCCTGGGATAGTGAATTCTAGTTAGCAGCCAGGAATAAATACATTCCAGAGGGGGATTTCCCTCCCATCCCCCGCCGTAATTCGCACCCTGGATATAGAGCAACTACTTAGAGAGTTTGAAGTGTTCACTTCTTTAATTATGTGTCGTTGTAACTGCGGTGGTTCAGAAGATATTATGTCAAACCTCTGAGAGTTCGTTGCCTGGATAAGAGCATTTTTTATTATATGCACAAAATGAGTTAACCTCATCATTTACAATGTATTTAGTGAGTAGCTGACTATCTTCCATAGCCACTATAGAACTGTCAATGAAAGATGTATCATTTTCTTCTTCTGATGAACTTTCTTCAGTTATTTTAGGAATGGTCCTTAGATATTCCATGCTTTGGATCCAACGCCGTCGTTTCCTTTTTCTGTATTTATCCACTTTGCTTTCCGGTATATCTTCCTTAATCACGATATTTTTCATTTGGTCATCATTTGAGCCTGAGAAGAAAGCTAAGAACGTTTTGATAGACGTTAGGAGGGTCCATTGCGGTTGACTTTCAGCTGACTCATTCTCAGCACCTTCTAATCCCGTTTCTTCATCCCTGTGTCTCAGGTTGAAAGGAATGTCCTGAAATATAACGTGTTTAAGCTCTTTTGTCTCCAGACTGAACTTCCGTAAGTTTATCGTCTTCATCCTGTTCTTTCATTCCCAAATCTTCTGATGACTTTTGTAATTGCTGTAGAAACATTCTTGAAGTTGTTGGTTGTTCTTCATCGGTTTCTTGTATTGTTTCCTCTTCATCACTGTCAACTTCTACTCTTTCATCTTCCTCTTCACTTGGACAAGAGTCAATCTCTTTCTTAAATTTGTCGAGTATTGCCAGGTAGCGATCCATAACTTCCTTATTTTAAATTTCTCTTTTCTATCAGTCGTGAGATTTAACGCAGCGCACGTAAACACGTATAGTAGCTTGTTCTGTTTGCCTCAAGCTAAAAAATATTTTCACTTGCTGGACAACTCATAGTTTTAACAATACACCATAACAAAAGAAATTATGCCGTAAAAGGAAAGAAACAATAAATAGTAAATAAATGTCTTACCACAATGCGTGTTTGTGTGTGTCGCGATTATTTTATTATATTAAAAACAAAATGCTCTGCGATAACGTTAAAAAGTTGCTTTCAACTTGAGATTCCTTACAAGGAGAACGTCAACATTGTCATGCCGAAACCTAAGCTCAAATTTTTCGTACGTGTCGAATACACCAAAATAACACTCCACACAAAATTTGAGGTGCCAATTCAAAGTGCAAGTGGGTAAAAAAAAGTTAAATACCGGGAAATTTTTGATGCCATAAAATGAATCAGGTTTGCTACATTGGGACAGAGTACTTGGTGAAGGGAAACGACAGCGCTCACTACGTGGGGAATGCAGAAACGAGTCGAGAGAAAATGTCTGGAACGAGAAATGTACTCTGCAATGGTCCTTATTTTTTTTTTATTTACTTTTGCGGTATATTATTGAAATGTACTTTTTTGTTACTTTCCTTTTCTAAAATCGGATGAGGAATTTTCTGACTTACTTAACCGCTTGTCATTTCTAAACTCCAAATTCAAGGAGTATGGATTTTTTTTAAAAGGAAAAAAGTATTATCTTTCATGTAGTGGTGAAGAGACAAGAAAATGTAGCCAAATTTACTGTTGCAGCAATATGGATATGAACTGATGCAAATAATTCTAGATTGCAGGGGCGGTTCCAGAGATAGGGGTGGGAATTTATATCCTTGGAACTACTAGGGCTAGGAATGTAATTGAGACGTCGTTGGAAAGGTATCGGCAAGACGAGTTCAAACCCGCATAATTCATCCTGATTACAGGATCGGATCCCGAGTTTCGGTGGGGGGTATTTTCAACTTTGAAACTACTAGGGTAGTTGATGTATCGTTGAAAAGGTCTCTGCGCAATTTTTCGAACGCAACATTGATCATATAAACTGGATGCTCGCTGCTTAAGGCTGGCGGTAGCTTATGTGCACAGTCGCTTGACTGAACTCCCCTCACTTGTTTTTATTGTTTTTAATGAGGTACCTCCGAAACATCACAAACAATCCCAGATAGCAAAATGACGTCCCAGGGATGTATGACGGATCTCCTGGCAGGATATCGGGACGTCCGTGGGAAGTCCTGTTTAGGCCCCGTTTACATCCATGGTACCTCCAAATGTCCGCCCCGGGATGATCCCTGGGACATACTTTTGGGATCCTTTTAGGACAAAGATGGGACTATAATGGGATATTTTATTGTTTGTAAATTAATTAATATTGAAGGCTATTTGTACCACTAAATAGAATTAATGTGGCTCTATAGGTGCTACCGGTAATACCAGATGCCAGCCAAAGCGTTATATTTCCTCTGTGTCCTTTTTTTCACCCGGGTTGCCCAGGCTTCACTCTTAAAGTTTTCACGCTAGAAATTCTAACTTTCCATTTATTCACTTTCCAGCTTGAAAACTTTAAGAGCAAAGCCTGGGCAACCCGGGTGCAAAAAAAGGACACGGAGGAAATAAAATGCTTTTGCTAACATGGTATTAACGATATCACGTATATAGAGCCACGTGAGGTTATTGTATATTGTTGTTATAATTATATTGTTTAGCATTAATTTAATTATTACATGCAATTCCAAGAAAGAAAATTTTATAAGATTTAATATATAATTGCTAATAATAGTGTCACTTCACTAGTAGTGAATTGAGTATCACTATGATTGAAAGCTTACAACAAGAAATGCAACTAGTGTTTATAAGAACATCTACTTAATACAAAGTGGCTAACAATAAACATTTCTGAAATTCCTTGATTTTGTTAATATTTCATTGACCGACATTACTGAACATTATTATTTCCATATAACTACATTACATACAGTAATGAATATAACTGAAATACTGAGAGTTAATAAATATAATTTGTCTGAGTGTTTACCAACTAGTCCAAAAGTGACGAAGCATCTTGAAAAATAAGTTCGCAAGATCACAGAACCACACTAGAGAGAGACACACACACACACTACTTAGTAATTTTTGAAACACTGTTTACAATTTTATATTTCTGCATAAAACTCCATGACTATTCTCAAATCTTGTGAAATTTCCCTGATGTATACAGGATAGTCGAATATATCTCCCTTGGACATCATTTGATGGCCGGGAACCACTGGGGAACCCCAACTGATTATGAACTGAATTGATTTATGACCTTTAAACACCTTTGGCAAGGCTGGGGGATGGGTACATGAGAGGATATGGGAAGGAAGTCGACCAGGCCCTAGTTTTGAAGATAGTATCATGGCAATTGCCTGGCCTATTGGTAAGATTGGTGTAAGTAATTATCAACATATTTTGCTTACAAAATCAAATGGAAGTTTGAAGACATCAAAATTACACTGTGAGAGCCCACTTTTTGTGTTTGTTTCTTATATAACCTAAATTATTTGCTTTGGTGCCTTGAAATTACGTTATCCGGGAGTAACTTTGCCTGGGGAACATATTTACCCTATACAGTTTTTTGCGCATGAGTGACGGTTTAAGAGATAAAGCCTGGAGGCCTAAAAAAAGTTTGGTCAATTTTAGGTCATTTTTACGAAAACATTTTTCTGGCTATCCTATCTCAGTTATTATCTGCTTACTGTACACCTAACAGGAGAAGGGTCTCTTCGATGTGATTTTCGAACTCTGTAATAACTGACTACCTCAAATAAGAGGTGAACCTTTTAAATAGAGAAGCCTTTTTGTTGTGGCAATATAATTGACTTTATTCTCAATAGGAGAAAAGCCCCTGTGGTGTAATAATTAACAAACGAGAGAAGTCTTTTCATTGAGGGACTGATTATCTTGTATCTTGCTAGGCTGGTCTCCACTCTCCTCACTTTTAAGGAGAAAAGCCCTTCAGATGTGAGTATCGATACTAACTGACAGGTTTATTGGCAATCGATAATATGGCGTTAAATGTAGACCAGTTTACACTGTCACCTGACTATTGCACTGACGACTTCGCAGAAGTCGACTCTGAGATCTCCATCAAATCTTCATCAATGTTATCAACGCAAATCTGCGACTATATTTTAAATAAGTCGTTTAAACATACAAATGACTATCTGTTTCTGGTGGTAAGCCCTGAAAATGAGAGTGACGTCCCTCATAACGAGTCAGTACGTATGCTGAACGAAATAAGGTCTGTATTGGAGTTAGGTGTAACAGAATCCTGTTCCCCCTCCAGTGATCAGGCTCATTCCAATACAGGCATTCAGACTCTTACTCAAGAATATCCATTTAGTTGTAGTTTTCCTTCGAAATCGGACATTCGCATACAAGTCATGATTGATAATCAACTTATTCCCCTTCAGGGTCAAAAGCAGGAGATAAACCCTAAAGACAAGGTAATTGGAAAGAAAAATAGAGGAATACAAGTTAATATATCAGCATTAGACGAGCCTAAGACGATATCCACTCTTATAGAAAACGAAACAGATAAAAGGTGTACTTCCTCTCAGACTACCCGGGTCTGCATATCTTGCCATAATTCTCCCTTGAATTGTGAAAGAAATTCCCCAAGGTTATTAAACAATGCTTATGATAATGGTTTATTGAATCTAAAAATGAAATGTGAAAAGATGGAAAGACATAACAAGGAACTTAAAAATGATATTAATCTCTTACATGACAAACTGAGGATTGAGGGTAAAACTTTTACAGACTCCCTAGAAAATAATCGGTTAGAAATTAACCACTATTTATCCCAGACTGAAATTCTTAATAGTAAAATAAGTGTGTTGGAAGGTATTGTAAAATTTAGTTCTTTAAGAGTCCAATCTGATATAAATTATACACAGGGTGTAAAACATTCTGATGTAAACACTCCAATGTTTACTGATGAATTCCCTAAGGACTCGATACAATTAAATATATTTGCAGATAGTCATGGGCGCGGATTATCACAAATTCTTAGTGAGAAATCACACCATCAATTTTTCGGTTTTATAAAACCGGGTGCTAAGGCCTTAGATATATTGGACAATCCGTTATTACATAAAGACAATTTACATAAGATGGTAACCCTTTTTTTAATGGGGGCCAAAGATGTATATTGTAATGAAGCTCAAAATTTTCTTCGATCACTTAAACAATTCTTAGCTAAGCACTCTTATTGTAATATCATTGCATGTACCATTCCTCTTCGCTATGACTTGCCATCTTGGTCAGTAGTAAACACTGAAATAAAAAGAGTGAATAAAATGTTATTAAGGCTAAGGAAGTCTTTTAGAAAGTTGTGGTAATAGATATAAGCAATATGGGAAAGCGTTTCCATACACGTCATGGTCTACACCTCAATTCATTAGGTAAATTGTTTATCTCGGAGATAATACTCGAGGAGTTAAAAACATGTATTTCCGACCACCTACTTGGAAATAAAGGTCTTATTGCTCTACTTTATGAAAAACAGGGAAACGAGTAATAGAATCTGCAGAAGATTCTCTGCAGAAGATTCTCTGCAGATTCTTATTTCCAATATACAATCAAATAGTTTATTGGAATTGCAGCATTGTATTACTCACATTGTTCTCTACATGATGAATGTACTAATTACTTTTTTGTCACTGTCCTGCATCTTAATGTACAGTCTTTGAGAAACAAACTTGGAGAACTTGAGATTCTTTTACAAGATTTACCTGTTAAAATTCTAACCCTAAATGAACACTGGTTGTCTCCTGATCAAATCAATATGTTCATCCCCTCTAATTATAGACTGATTTCTTATTTCTGTAGACAGGATGCTAATCATGGTGGTGTCGCAATCTATATTCGAAAAAAATGCACCCCTGTACATCATATACTTGACCTATCTTCTCTGTGTGAACCTAAAGTCTTTGAAATTGTTGGGATACGACTGGTAAGCATTAGACTGATAATTATTTCACTTTATCGCTCTCCTTGTATTAACACTGATACGTTTCTGGATAAATTGGAAGCATGTTATGATTTATTGAAGCACTATTCTAATCATAAATGTATAGTTGTAGGTGATTTAAATATCGATGTTTTAAAAAAGAATTATACTAGCTTGAAAAAACTAATAAGTGTATTGAGCTCTTTACATTGGACTTTTAAAAATTCTTTACCTACAAGGAAGCAAGCTTGTCTTGATAATGTTCTCACTAACAATGATTTTATCAATATATCTTGTGCAATAGTGGCCCCTGATCTCTCAGACCATACTGCATTATGGGCTGTTTGTCTACTTGCTCCGCCTATGGCAGATATCCTATCATATAATAAACAAGAGACAATTAAATCTACATATCGCTCTCTTCATATTACTAACATTTTAAATTTTAGACAGTATTTGTTGAAGATTGATTTTATTAACATTTTACATCGGTATTCTGACATTGATTCAGCTTGGACTGTCTTTATGGACATAATTCAAAATGGTATACAGATGTTGTGTCCTTTAAAAAACAAAATTGACTACCCTAATAGGATCAGTCATCTGCACTCGTGGTATAATTCTTCGCTGAGGAAATTGAAAACTAAACTATTTTATTGGTACATACAAGCAAAATCAGAGAATCCCATAGCCTTATATAATTCTAAAATTCTAAAAAAAATATATAAGGACGAAATCACTAGTGCAAAAATGAAATACAATGATTTTATAATCAGCAATTCTTCGAATAAAAACAAACTAGTTTGGCAAGTTATAAAGAAGGAATCAGCTCTAATTAAACCCATACAAAAGATAGACATTTCCCCTGCAACTTTCAATGACTACTTTGCTAATGTTTCGAATGATGTGACTGATATTCTTAATAACACGTCTAATGATTGTATATCGCTATGTTTTGATAAATCACAACAGGGTAAAAGAAAAACTTACTTTAAGTTTCAAACAATTTCTCCTTCTTCTATTGTACTTATTGTACAAAAACTAAAATCAAGTCGTGCTGAAGATTTCTTTGGGTTATCTTCGTATCTTCTCAAACATATTATCGACATAATTTATAAACCTTTGTGTATGCTGATCAACAATTCTATGTACTCTGTAAATTCCCTAAGATACTGAAAAAACCCATTGTAGTGCCTATTCATAAGAAGGGCGACAAAAATGATCCGAAGAATTATCGACCGATACCATTGATACCTGTTATTTCTAAGGTTTTCGAACAGGTTATATTAACTCAATTAACCTACTATTTAGAACAAAACGGATGTATTAACGATTCTCAATTTGGTTTTAGACAAGAGTTAAGTACCGTTTCTGCAGTTGAAAAAATTGTTAGAGTTATCCTTGCCAACTTTGACTCCAAGAAAGTAACTTCTGCCTTGCTGCTAGATCTCAGTAAAGCATTTGATTCACTTTCCCATTCTATATTAATAAATAAATTACAAATATATCGTATAGTAGGCGAAGAATTGGACTTACTTGGATCTTATTTAGCTGATCGACAACAAGCTGTAAAGACTAATAATGTCTTTTCCAAATTTCTAATAATTAATAGAGGAGTTCCACAAGGTTCAGTCCTGGGTCCTCTTCTTTTCGTGCTGTATATGAATCACTTCCCTTACGCTTTGGAAACTCCAACGGTACTCTATGCGGATGATACAACTATTCTGTCGGGTAGTGCAAATATTGTTGGTCTAATGAATGATGTTAACAAAAAATTTTCTATAGCGACATCCTGGTTGATGCGAAATGATCTCACCCTAAATGTCAATAAGACGGAAAGTATTATCTTTTCCTTAAATGCTGACATAAAAAAATGAATAAGCATAACTCCGTCAAACTCTTGGGATTAATTATGGACAGCTCTCTAACTTGGAATGACCACATTGACTTTGTAATAGGGAGGCTGACGAGAAGCTTGTATATTCTACGTAAATTAAGATCCAATATTTCGTCAAATTACTTTAAAATGGCTTATTATGCCTTTTTCCATTCACATATCTCATATGGTATTCTCCTCTGGGGGTCTGCCCCAAGATGGAAAGAGGTCTTTATCTGGCAGAAAAAGGCTATAAGACTGATGCAAGGTGTAACTCCCTGGCATTCCTCTAAAGTTTTTTTAAACAATTAAACATTTTAACAATTCCATGTTTGTTCATTTTTAATTCAGTTTTGTATGTAAAAACTCATTTAGAGGAGTATACGACTGGCTCCATGCGTCACACATATAATACAAGAAATAGACTACAGTACATCTTACCTATTACAAGACTTGCCAAGACGTATAATGCTTATTATGTGCAATGTTTAAGATTTTATAACTTATTACTATTGGAAATCAGAGAATTTCAATCTAAGAAATTTAAACATATCTTAAAAAAAGATCTTGATACAGAGTGAAGGGTACACATTTGAAGAAATGGAGACGTTTATTGTTAATTTCGATGATACGAAATTTTACTCTTGTTTTCTGTGAGCTCTGTGTTGTATAATGTATCTGTACCATATTTATTATATTTAACCATTGTTTAACTGTATATATCCATATCTGACACTTTCATATGCAACTATGTTGCTCTGATGTACTATAAATAAATAAAAAAAAAATAACTGAGGGGAAACCATAGGAAAGCACAGTCAGGATCCAACTGACTGAGATTATCCACTTTCCGGTTTTACTAGCTTAGTGACGTAATGGCACATTCAAGGGTCTCGGGCATCTTTCTCTCTCTGGATTGAGGCAACATTAGCCATTGACCTAAAACAGCGAATTAGGCTGAAAACTTGGATTAAGTGAACCAATAAAATTATATCACGTGTACGGGTCATGGTATAGTCCAAACACTTACTTTATAATTCATCTATGATCACAATCTTGGAAATATCGTAACTTTTTTCTGAGCTTTCGGACTCGTGTGGAACCAATTTTCAAGTTACAGGATCAGCCTAGACAGTGTCAAAGAGAAAGAAAGTCACACTAGTCAAATACCGAGATGGTATCCTGAGCTTAGACCCTGACCGACTCCTTCCTTGTACTCTCTCTCAACCTGAGCCATGATGCCTAAAGGCCACATATAAAATTCAAAATAAAAACAATGAAAATATTACCTTGTGTTCTTCGGTATGGTAAACTCCTCCATGTGGATCTGTAGATTGATTCTTGGTGCTTTCCCATGCAGTCAATGTTCTCGTTGTTTGGTTCTGTGAGATCCTCACACCCCGCCTGCTGCACTGCCAGTATATTTTATTGAAAGCAGAGAAGATCCGGCAGCATGAGAGGCTTCACACCAAGCCCAGCTCCAAGTAGCTCTTGAAAGCAATTGCGGAGTCCCTGATAAAAAAGGGAGACGCCATGGAAGGTTCCTACAACTAGAAAGTTATAGGATCTTCGAAGAAATCAGTTTAAGACGATTTATTCTGCGCCAAAATCCACTTCCAGCCTGTATACCACATGACTGAAGCCAGAGGGGCCAAAGAGCGAGATTTCAGGAAAACAGTAGCCATTGGTTGGAAGGCGCGTGACTTCACTATACAGACCGATGATAAAAACTTTATTTTTATATGGGCCAGTCTAGTAACTTTGGACTTTGGCCCGTCACGATTCGCCTTTAACTGTTAAGTGTTAAAATCCACACCCATGCCCCTGCTGGGACCTTCGAGTCGATGGCCTGCTGCCACAGACCACTCGGCCACCCGGCCGGCTCAGACCGATGAGTTTGTGCTTGTAGCGAGAGTATAGGGAAGTCAATGATAACGATAGATATAAAAGAAATTTTGCACCTGATAATTATTTGGTTATGAAAAAACACTTTTTTAAACTCATGTTTCTAATAATGAGTGTAGACTATTAAACTGCATAAAAATAAACGACGTATTCTAAATAGTAAGACAACTATTTCTGTTATTTTAACTCATGGGACTCTAACAAAATTGATTTTAGGACCTTAATATCAACTTTAGAAATATTTCATTGCAATAGAGAGGTAGATAGGATAATGGTGATAGCCTTGTTTTAGTTAAGAATAAACATATCTGTACTTCCTTTCGGCCAATATTTGTGACCTAGGCTATTAGGTTTATGACCAATGTGCATGCTATTTTTTAAATCTCTCTCTCTCTCACACACACACACACACACAAACACACTTGCGCGCAAACACATAATCAAAGGAGTCATTTAAGTACATTACGTAAACTTTCAAGGAGGTTCAAGTTTTGTTTAAATTATCTGACAATAGGGGAGGATGATCAGAAAAATTTGGTCAACTTTATTTTTATATGGGTCAGTCTAGTAACTTTGGAGTTCAACCCGTCACGATTCGCCTTTAGCAGTTAAAATCCACACCCATGCCCCTGCCGGGACTCGAACCCGGGACCTTCGAGGGAGGAGGATCAGGGCAATATGATTACGTATGATTCACTTACAATTATATTAGTGTAGATTTAAAGATTGAAACTTTTTTGGACTTCAAAATAACGATAAGAATTGAACTGAATTTATTTTTAAGCCTTTAGGCATCTGAGGCTAAAGGCTTAGGCCGTTAACGTTAACCTTAGGCTCGTTAGGCCAATAACGATCCGAAATTTGAAATATCTTAAGCATGAGGTTATTTCCTTATTTTTACTTACAATGGGGGTCTAAATGATTAAAATGAACTTACGTAATACTTGAGCAGCTATCATATTACAAATTAACCTACAAATATACAGGCCCTTCAGCCAAGCGGACGGGTTCCTCCCCACGGAAAATTTCTTGGTCCCACTACACGTTAAAATCTAATTTTATGTGTATAAAAGGCGAAAAAACAGGGATTCCGGCTTACCCCTGTGGGGAGTGTCACCCCCAAAACTGAGAGCCCTTGCGGTCAAAAATCGATAGAAACCGTGTACAACTCCACTTAGACCCTCCCAATTTTGACTTTACACCACCACCACCCTAAACTGAGAATAACTTTGGCAGAATCCCTGAGTTAAAAATATATCACGACCCATGTCTGGTTAACCTTACCTTTATTTTGCAGAGCAAAAACGCAACCTGGATCCTGGCAGATACTTCTGTTTAATACTTGTTTAGGTTATTTAATAGCGTAGCTAACAATAAGGGACCATCTTATCCCGCTACGTACAAGGTGTTGAGATATGGTTGAGGTGCTGTTAGCTAGACTAGATCAGAACCGCAGGAACCATCTCAATTGGTGAAGTGGGTCAGCGTTGCCAACCCATTTTCTTTAAAATCAATTTTTTTATAAATTACTTCCATGTCGTTAGAAGTATCACCACCAAATTTAGCATAAAAATTATTTAAGATAACTGAAAAATACTATGGTTGTCTCCGTCCCTAATCACCTAGTTGTCAGCGTTGCAATCAATTTCCTTTAAAATTCCATTTTTCCAATTAACTCCAATACGTTAAACGTGTCAATACCAAACTTGTCATAAACGTTATTAGAAACAATACAATCATTTTGTGGGTGTTTCCATCTCCAAGTACCCCAGTTCTTAGTGTTGCCAACCTATTGTAAAAACGTATTTCTTTTCAAATTGGTTCCATATCGTTGGTCCGTTTGGACGTATCCGCATCGAGCTTGACATTTATTTGACACAATAGAAATATACTGTTGATGTCCCTGTCCTTACGTAACGCTGGTAAAGCGTTGGCGTGATCGTTTCCAACTCAGCGGCCGACTATCTTGACAGAGGTTTTTGCAATGGTTTTCCTTAGTCACACCAGGCAAATGTCGGGATGACACCTTCAACATAGTCCCTGGCCGACACATTCCGTAAGCCTTTCACCCTCCCTTATCCGGGTGCCTAAAGGGCATAAATAATATTCAAAACTAATACAGTCTATGTAGCCTAGGAAAGTATTACAAATACATGTTTCAGCTTTAAGGTCACCTAAGTCGAACATTTGAAGCAGCTCTGTAAAGTATTCAAACGAAGGTGGTCAACGAAATCTCAATATGAAATTCCAGCATAATTCCCTGTTTTTTCCCGTAAATAAATTCAGAAGTACCGATTTCAGAACACATGGTAGGGAGGGAGTCCCATAATTTTTATTTTCTCTGTTTACTATGAGAAAAAGAAGTACCTAGGTACTAACTCAGCGATTTTTCAGTTATTGAAAACAAATTATCACAACAAAAACAATAACAAGAGGTAAGTATTTAAGGGATCTTATGAAGATATTAAAGTTATTTGCAATTAGAATGACCTATATTATTGTCGTCAAGTAAGAAGGTTTACATTCTTTGTCGACAAGGCTGAGATATGAGATTCATTAATATCTGAAGCGACTGTATCATACATGACCCTACAAGCAACAAGTGATTGATTATTCCTTCATATTATTTATAATACATTCACTTCTTATCAAGAACCTTCTTTCCATTTCCACTAGTACGTTTCCATGAGAGAATATTCAAATCAACTTCGCAACTCTTTGTGTGGAACAAACTTTTTGTATTGCTGTGCAGCTCTATATGCAGACGTAGCCATATATCAATAGCTTTTACAAACTATAGCTTGTTTCGCATTTCAATAACTAATACAATTAGGTTTAAAGAAATGTTAGGCCTATCAGAAACTTCAAAACTACATATGTCAATACAGTTTTGGGTCTTGGGACTGACGCAAAACTGTGTTGACATAGTTTTGAAGTTTCTGATAACATTTCTTTAAACCTAATTGTATTAGTTATTGAAATACGAAACAAGCTATAGTTTGTGGAAGTTATTTTCTGTCTAATTGCACTCAAATTTGAATAATTGACGTAACACCAAAAACGCGGAAAAACCTACTTGGATTCAGCCTTAAGGGACAGCCGCCGTGCCTATTCGCCGTAGGTCCACTGGTGGACAGCCGCTGTATAGGATATCCGCCAAAGAACAGCGGCTATACGCCAGAATTTCAGGCTAGTGGCAGACGCAGTACCAGTCTAATTCCGCTGTCATTTTGCTCATGGGGATGTATTTCAACCGGAAATACTTGAGAATTTAAAATAAGAAGTTTAGAGAAACATCACTTTCTGAAAATCTATAGGTAATACAAAAAAAAAAAAAAAAAAAAAAAGCTTTGCGTGCGGAAGAAATGGGCTGTAATTTTTTGACGTGTGAAATATCATGGTAGAAACAAAATCAAAATTGTGATTAACTATATCACAGTATAGCTAACAATTTCAAAAATAGAAAATTGAAAACAACACAGTAATGAAGAAACGTAGTGTACTTTCTCTGCTATACAATAAAGTTTTCTAACAGCACAGACAATATAGAATCCGAAGATTCATATCTGCACTTTTAAAAATTCATGTCATTAGACATCTACGTTAAGCTTGCACCGCGAGTAATTATAAAACATCAAATAACCGTCTTCCTAAAATTATTTCAATTGAGCGTTTGAAGTTCTCTGCTATTTGTGCCAACATTGATCATTAAATAGAAAGACTTTTACAACTTTGCTACTAGTTACTTAATTTTTGTTGCAGGAATTAAATATATTTTTCATCTGATCAAAACTACACCTAACTTGGATCTGCTTAACAGGAAACAATTGTGCTGCCATCTTCCGACTTCCATATAATTATCAAAAAACCAGACACGCTGATTATGATAGTAAATGCGGTCGTAAGACAACGTTCAAGATATGATAATATAAGAATTATTTTGACAGGTGTGATTTGGCATACTACAATTCCGACCGTATTTACTATTATGACCCGACAATAAAAATCCGTGGTGATATTCAACCGAGGTAACAACCGGTTTGAGCTACTTGCAAATTCTGATGGAAGACAGAGAATATTTTTTTCATTTACAAAATGCATCACATTTTGCAGAAACAGAATAAAAAAGACTTACATAAATCATATTAACTTGGCTGGAAATGCGTTTTTTACAGTCACTTATAAGGATCTTCAACGAGTGACAGCCTACGTAACTAAATTCTGAGTTTAAACGTTCTGAAATTGAGTCTATTCAAAAAGAATGTGAGGAATGACGTTTTAATGTATGAAATAAGTACATAGAGAAGGTTACTTAAATACAAATCCTAGCTTTATCGACAGTCACGGATTTCGCCAGGATTTTCAGTTTGGGGCGTTTGGTGCAAAGTCAAATTTTTTTTGAGGGTGTAAGTGTAGTTTGGCACGGTTTCTATCGATTTTTGACAGTAAAATATATAAAGTTGGGGTGCTCTCGAGGATTTGTGTGGGTGACATCCCCTCTGTGATCTGGTAGAATAGTAGTAAATTCAAACAATTGAAAGACGAACAGGCTTATATTTTTGAAAGCGACAAATTCTTAAAATTCGTATAAAAATATTGCATACGCATAATTGGCATTACAAGTACAAAGACTATTGATGTTTTTCTATCGTATACTCTAAAGACTCGATTTTAAAAGATTATTCACTAGAAGTCTAGAACTGAAGCACTATTTCCATCAACTTATAAATGACTAAACTCAATATAGCACATGTACTGGCGTGTAGCATTGAAAAATAAGGCGAATTATAATTTCTCATCTAATGGGTATTTGCGTCTAGGTATAGCACATCATCATAAGATTCATAATGGCAGTGCCGGATCTAGGGGCGGGGAAGAAGGGGCAAGCGCCTTGGGCGGCAAACAGTTAAAGATAAAAAATTAACTTTCCTAAAAAATGAAGTAAAATTGCCTATTACATTGCAATTGACTTAAACGTGTTCAAAATTTCAATACCGGCGCGCTAAGACAATTTTGTAATGTTATTCCATACAACCTACCTTTATCTTTAAAATTCAAAACCGCGATTCAAGTCATAAAGGTAAGTCTACTGACTTACTGGAGTTAGTAATAGCAATGCCACAACAGGCCCCAGAGATGATAAGAAAAGTGCACTAAGTGATGTGAGACAATTTTGTGGCAGTCGCGTCTGCCGGTCGTGTTGTTTGGCTAAAAAAAAAAAGATGGAAAGGGCAAAAAAAAATTAACTTTGCCCCTATAGGAAAATTTCTGGATTCGGCACTGCATAATGGGTACCATTCAAGTATTTTTTTCAGCTTCGGAAAGAAATCCAAGGAGACAAATCTGGAGAGTTGGGTGGATGTTCCACAATTTCGAAGCTACATTCACGAAGAGCAGCTATTGTGACCACTGATTATGTGAGCGGCAGCATTGTCTTGATTAAACAACGTCCATTTGCAAAGCTTCTCACGACGTTTTTCCTTGATGACATTGCGCATTCGTCTGAGCAGTAAAGTATAACAAGTCCCGTGGAGATGATATTTCCCTACGCCCGTCCTCTGAATCCAAAAACGTTTTAAATTTGCCTTTTTTGGGTAGGAGATGAGACATTCTTCCAATGTCTTGATCCGAGTTGGATTAACGGAGTCTAAAGCGGCAGTGATTCCACCAGACCCATGTGGGGAGGAGGTGTTTGTTTACCTCCCAGTCTCGACACCCCCCCCCCCAACTTAAAAATTTTTGCTGTGAAAAATCGATAGAAACCATACAAAACTTCACTTACACTCTCCCAATTTTCACTTTACATCACCCGAAACTGAAAATCCTGGCGGAAACCCTGTAAAGCGGCTGCAGTCCAAGGTCTCCAGTGCTTCAGAACCCCGCCAAAGGTAAATCAATAACCTATGTAAATAGTAACGATCACAGAGGAAAGGTAACATGGGCCCCTAACATAATCACTTAGACCCACAGTGGAAAACATTTCTTAAACCGATTTGACCCATATTATGAAATAAATAATTCATTTACAATTTTTGAATTAACATAAATGGTTATAGTCATTATACCCATTATAGCCAATGGCAAAGACGTGTTTAGACTTCTCTAAATTCCACTACCTTTATTTCTTCATTTGACCTGAGTCTAGGATACCTAAGATATAAAAGAATAAATAAATAAAGGAACTGTTTTAACCTTGGAATAACATTGCTACCAGTAAAGCTACAGGAAAGGACAGCAACATGGATTATGCGTTCTCTAAAATTTTGCATGAGAAACATCACACAACAACAAAACAAAAGCATGCGACTTTCCGTTGTCTGTTGTCTTGTCTTGTGCTCGTGGCTAACTGCATGTACAGTACACTGTAACTGGCTGCACTAATACATTTATACAATACCATACGTTGATATACAATAGGTTGTTTGTACGGCAGGGAAAGACAATTCTGTATGGTGTAAATGTTACATTGCTGAAGTTGTTACATCAAGTGCAAAATATACAGGCATTGTGAAGTAAAAGGTGCAAGTGCATTGTCAAGTGCAAAATATACTGGCATTTGAAGAGGAAATATCAGGACAATGGTGCGAAAACTAAAATTCCATGAACAGAAACTGCTGAAGAAAGTTGATTTTATATCATGGGGAGTTGATAACAACCTACATGAAGTGAAGATTATGAAAAAGTATTGCATTCAAAAACGGGAAGATTATACAAAGTAAGAAAAATCTTGTGGCTTCTTTTCTTGGCTTATGCTTCAGGAAACGCACCACATAGACTTTACGAGAGTACAGAAGTTTTGGCATTTCCGTGCAGTTATAGTTTTACGTCGCCAGACAACCACTTGATATTTTTCGTTCGGATTTTCACTGTTCCTTTCTATTTCAGTTCCGAAAGCTAAATTTCTGCTCGCATCGGGGCTTGAACATCCCATTCCGGTACTTTTACACCATATGCACTTCGGGCCATATACGCATGTTTTCAGGATTTTCCTTCATTTACACTTACAATGCTTTGGATATACTTATAGACACTTAAAACATCTGTACTTACCTTAATAAAAGTAGTGATCAAGGGCATTCGGAGGTTAGGTAAGGTCAGGTGCGGTGTTTTTTTTTTATTGCACACGCGACTCCAGGAGGTTACCACTGTTTCAATGGCCGAACACTGCACTCTGAAGCGGGTAAGAAATTGTTATTTAAACGCATTAGGAAATTTAATAAAAGTAGTGACCAAGGACAGTCTGAGGTTAGTTAATGTCAGGTGCGGTTTTTTTATTGCACACACGACTACAAGAGGTTACCACTGTTTCCCGCTAATTTGCAACCGCAAGGGAGTCATATTCATGGCGCTGCGATCGGTTTCCATATCGTCTTTTCCTTACAATGGCCGAACCTTGCCAATTTAAGCGGGTAAGAAACCTTCGTTATTTACAGTAATTAGGCACTTTAGACAAGTAGCGCAGCGCACATTTTACAAAAGACACCTTGCTTTATTTACCCACGAAGTCCATTTCTCCTGTAAATTTTCCATTTTTTGGCGACGTAAGACTATAACAGCACCGGCATTTTTTCCGAAGTTGGTCGTCCGCCTGGTTTCCGACTAAAAGAATAATGAATGCTACGAAAATTAAAAATCGTCAATTTTTACATTCAGTTCACTGATTTTATGTTGCGTTCAGTTACCGCGCGGGGTGGGGATGTTTATATTTATTGTTAATAATTGTTTCTTGCATTTTTCGTACATTATCTGAAATTAGTGGTCATCGGAACGTGGAGGTTAGGTAAAGTTTCGTGCTGTTGTATATATTTTCGTATTTATTATTAACAATTTTGCTTTCTTGCATTTTCGTAGATCTCTTATATTACTGACCAGGGGAACGTTGAGGTTAGGTAAAGTTAGGTGCGGTCGTGTATCTTCACACTTTTTGTTTTCATATACGTCACAGTTCTTTTCGTCGGAACAAAGATTACCACACTTTCTGCAATTTGTTCTTAGTTTTATTAATCCATGACTTTCACACAGTTTCAAATATTTTTCTCAGTATCACCGTATTGTTTCACAAGTTATAATGCTGTTAACCAGTGATTCCGCCAGACCTTCCCCCCTGTGGGGGTGATTACCCCCAAAGTCTCGACAATATTCCCCCAACTTAAAATTTTTTGTTGTGAAAAATCGATAGAAACTACAAAACTTCACTTACACCCCCCAAACTGAAAATCCTGGCAGAAACCCTGCTGTTAACTCACATCCAGGGCAACGTCCCTGTACACCTGTAGCCTTGTTCACAATATAAATGCTCGCTACTTCACCACAGTCGAACCATGCAGTAACCTTGCGCCAAGTAGTTCCCTCCGCTTCCCAAATAGTTTCATGTTCATCACAGACGACCAACTTTGCAAGTTAACCCGATACTTTCGTTAGCAAAACGCCCTTATGCATGTGTAAAGGTTAATTTCGCACTGGATTATCGTTTTATGTTTGTCACGTAAAACTTTCATCTTTAGTTTGCGAAGTTAGGTGCGGTTTAGGTCAGCTAAAGAGTAAAACAGAGGAGATTACCAACGTGTATGGAAGTGTTGCAACGAAGTATAAGTTTCAAGTTCATTGAAATGTGAAAGAGTGAGAAGTACGTTGTTCTATTTCGCGTTGGGGGCGAGCACATGGAACGAATGTTAAACGTCATATACATCGCGTATAAAATAATAAAAAATAATATGACTCCAACTAACCCCCCCCCCCTCCCCTGACATGTGTCTTTGATTTAGTAACAAAGAACTTGTGATACACAACACGAAGTAATTCCACTCTCCCCGTATGTCGCTATGTTTATATCTGTTCATCGAGTCGAGTGGGTATTTATTACCACTGACGCATGGATTCTCGTAACTCTTTTGGGTTGTTGGCTGTTGCTGTGTGTTTATCGAATTGTCTTTGCAACTTACTTGCAAGAGAATGGGGTTAAGTTCAGTACTGGGCACCTAGAATTAGTAAGAAAATTGTTAAAATTACAGGAAAAACCGGTATTATGTAATGATTTGTAATGTTTTTGTGTACAGAGAACGGAGTTATATCAGTGTGGAGTGCCTTGATTAGTGTGAGGGGGAGTGAACTGCAGGACTGTATATATGAGATTAAACATATGGCGTGATAGGTTTGTAGTGATAAAAGGTGATGGAAATCGCGTACGGTAATATGAAAAAAATAATTACCTAACCTGACTTTAACTAAACCCTTTTCGCACGCCCGAGATACTATCCGTTTGTGTCAATATAGGTCTACGTGTCATTCATAAGATAAAATGAATTTTGTATGAGCGGTAACAGTACTATGGCTTACGCCCGTCCCGAACGTGTAATTCATAACTCGATGTCTCGCAATTAGTATTTCTGCGTATTGCTGAACCCAAATGCGTATTTAACGAAATTTTAATAAAATTATGTTTTTTTTTGTATTTTTTTTTTTTTTTTTTTTTTGGATTTTCGGTTGTTAGGTTTTTATAGAAGTGCCTGTGCGAATTATTTACAACGGAAAGTGTTATAAAGAGTACATATAACACGTTGGCTGGATGCCATATAACGAATAAATGCTAGTGAATGAGTGGTATAAAGCGCAAGTGAGTGATATATACTGCAAAATATGGCACAATAGTTGGTTGATCTAGGGGCCACGGTGGCTCAGTTGGTAGAGCGCTCACCTCTGGTGCTAGGGGTCGTCGGATCGATCCCTGCTCATGCCATGTTGGCTTTGTGGTGGACAAACACCGTGTGCGTGGGTTTTCTCGGGGTGCTCCCGTTTCCTCCCACTTTCTTCATTCCACCAATTCATCCCATCATCATCCATACGGCCTGAGCCATAGTTGCCTAAAGGCCTTAAAATAAATTCAATTCAATTCAGTTGGTTGATCTAAATAGCATTTTATCTCATAGCTGATAAATGATGAGGGTGCTTTGCTACGCCTTTCGAATACGTTCCTTTAATTTTAAGCGTTTTTTTTTTCGGGCGAGGTAAGAGGACTGAATTAAAAGGTAATATTTAACGAAAGTTTGTGGAATTTGTTAATATTGAATAAAGTTAAGGGGTGCTGTCTCTTATCACTACAGGGTGAGCACAAAGTCCCGTCACCCTTCATTGAAGTACTAAATATTCAAACTGTGCAAACTTTAATTATAACTATAGATGTACACACTATTGAGTTTTATTTGTAATGGACGCCTATTGTTTTAATGTCTAAATATCTAGCACATTAGTATGGGTTCCATCGTGCTCTAAACTCAAAATAATACGTCGCCAGGTTCTATGGGACATCCTTGCTGGAATAACCCGTGTGAAAACAAGTCTCACAGCTTATTTCAGTTTATCAATCGTAGCATAACGTTGCAATATTCTTGATGAATCCCCAGAGCTAATTGTCACAGGTCGTTAAGTCCGGGCTTCGAGGCGGCCACTCAAGTGGAGCGGGCAATGAAGGCGATCCGCGGCCAATCCAGCGTCCTGGAAATACCTCATTGAGGTATTCTCGAATCGAAGTGGCAAAATAAGGAGGCGCTCCATCTTGCTGAAACCAACACGTCCCCTCGGGTTTCCAAAAGGAAAATGAACCAGTTTCAGTATAGTATCATACACCTGGAGAATTGCGTCACGTGCCTCCTTCCTTCAGTTTAAATCATTGTCAGATAATTCTTGAACAAATTTCTGTCGTTATGGGTGTTTCATGTATTTGCGCAGAGTTGGTCGGGGTATACCAAGTTCCGCGGACCGTTTGCGAGTTGACTTCATTGGTGATTTTTCACTGACGTCGCGACTTTTCTGCATTGTTCCTTTCTTGTTGATGGTCTACCACTTCGTGGTTTATCCTTAATACTGCCGGTAGAAAACAGTTTCTGTTCCCAACGCATAAGTGTTCTCTTTGGAGGGGCTCTCATCCGAATCGTAGCTGGAAATCCATACGCACCTGTTCTGGGCCTCTCATGAGCCCAAGTGCTTGTGACGATGCGTTCTTCAATTGTATAATCACTTGTATCAGTCATTGTTTATACCTGAAATAAGAAAGAAATACTTTGTAATTCTGTCGTATATAATTACAGTTTACATAGTTTGATTATTTTATACTTACGGGGGGGGGGGGAGACTTTGTGCACACCCTGTACAAAGAAGAAGAAACTATTTGGAGTAACTGAAGGTAACTCCGGTAGAAGACGTACGCAAATGTGACTATCTAGCTTAAACTAACCCGCCTTCGCTAAGTTGGCATTACTTTATGCCTATGCATGAATCTTTTCCCTCGCGATATCACCTTTCTCGAGATGTGCGAGCAGTGGTTGTTTCAAAGACGTGCCCGGAGTAATATATAATGAGCGCTTGCGTTAACCTGTCTTCGTATTGCATGAACGCAAGTAGATTGTGATGTCGAACGGATTCGGAAATTCACGTGATTGAAATCGATGCAACGAATTTGAAACGGATAGGGAAGTGAACACAGGGTGATTAAAGCATCAGATGACGAAAGTAGTGGAGAATTAGTATTACAAAATTTCACCTCTCTGCGGAACTAGTGCGTGGCCATGTCTGTTTTAATTCACATATCGCCTTAATGTAACCAGGGCTGTGGAGTCGGAGTCGGAAGCAATTATTGCCGTACTGGAGTCGGAGTCGTCAAAAACGTACCGACTCCGGCTCCTGCTAAATGGAAATTGTAAGATAATTCGTTCGTTTAAATCCACTTTTCTTATCATTTTAGGTTCCAAAACTAATATTCTTTAATGTCCGCACAAATGGTATTCTTCCCTTCTTTAAGTTACATTTTCTGAGTTGTATAACGACTACTTTTACATCAAAACTCCCAAGATTTTCTTAAAAGGAAATCATTTTTAATCAGACTTTTCATTCCTGGATCACTCACACAAAACTAGACTTACTATATTTTGCTATAGATAGTTAACTTAATATCAGTATCATATCTAGTGTATTTGCTGAATGTAACTATGCTCGCGTAACAGTAAGAGTAAAGGAGTTATTGAATCAAGAACAATTAATAATAATGAATAATTATTTCGTACTATACAAGAGAAGAACTAATTATTATCGCTACTTAAACGCGGTTCTTGTATCATATCAGAACCTCCACATTTTTTTTTCGCACATTTTTAATATCTATCAGGGCTATAGGAAGTAAAACGTATCATCTTTAGGCATTTTCAGTACTCTAAGGCCGAAGTAACTAATGTAAATATTTACTAACAGTTCTTTTCTGTGAACTTTACGCCAAAATTTAGTACAAGGGTAATTATGTCTCGAGTTTTATGTAAAGTAGAGCTCAGTTCTCACAATACACTAACATACGGACAGCTTCAAATAGATCTGAAATTTTCAGAAAACATACAGAAGCCCAAGGTAATGAGGAAAATTTGCCTTGTACTAATCCATGGTGCAAAGTTATCGTGAATTAAGTTATAGTATAAAACCATTCAACGAAAGTACGAAAAAGAGAAACCGAATGTCGTCAATAGAATTTGTTATGTAAGAGAAAACGATCCAGTTCTGTAGAATGCTGACTTAGAGAGAGAAAATATCATGTGCACTGTTTATTAAATTGTCGTGGTAATTTGTTGAAACTGTGTACTCTCTATTTCACTACGGAGCCGCCGTATCTCAGTGGTTGATCGTTGGCGTAGCATTCGGGAGGTCATGGGTTCGCACCCAGCGGCCGACCACCCAGACTGAGGTTTTTCCTTAGTCACACCAGGCAAATACCAGGATGCCACCTTCAGCATAGGCCCTGCTCGACACTTTCCCGAATCCTTTCCCCTCCCCTATCCCGGCCTGAGCCTTAGATGCCTAAAGGTCATAGATATTCCAATTGTCTATTCCACTCACTCAATTATGTAAAGTTATTCGGTTACTTGCATTGAATGGTTCAAATTGCGACAAGAGAAAATCCGTGAGTCCGCGGTAAAGCAAACAGCGCCACGAATATTACACGTGTTATATTTTCAAAAGTTGTCTTCCCGTTTTGAATTTAAGGACTTTAGGCAAGTTTGGCTCAGGCCAATTTGATGTGGCATGAAACGGGAGAACCCCGTAAAAAACACACACACGGCGTTCCACCAGGACAAAGCCCATATGGCATGAGGCGGGGTCGAAATCAGGACCCCAAACACCAGACATAAGTGCTCTACAACTGAGTTACCTCGACCCTTCATCAGTTTCGAAAGGTTATAGACGGAATTCCACAGAATTTCAACAAGTGGTGGTCGCTTGACTATTTTTGATTACCTTCATATTTGGTATGTTGAATGCCATATACAAGCGAAGTTAAAAACGGTTTTTGAATTTTTTTTTTTTTTTTAATGCTCATAGTTCAGAATATACAGGGTGCTCAAAAATGAGATTCAGCAAAATTTTGTTGAATACAGCGAATCATAAAGTTAAACATATTTCACAAACCAGTTGAGAAATTTGAATAATTCAAAACATTTAAAATATAGGCACCTCAGAGAATGTCTAAGTTCTAGCCTTAAAACGGCTATCGAACAGCGTGGTTCAAAGAGTTTTTTTACAACTCTATATAAGTGAAGTGAAATTTTCTTCTTTAGATTATTTTTCTAACTAATTGAATTCAAAGAATTAACAAGCCGTTTACTTTGTTATTATTATCTACTATTGTCACTGTAATGACAGAAAAAGAATTAGCTTCTTGTGTCATTTCCATTTCTTTATATCGAGACTTCAATTTCATTAGAAAACTCATATTTGTCGAAATTTTGGTTGTAAGTCAAAAGGGGGAGGAAGTAGATTAACAGAATTTCGCATAGGAGTTCCTTTGTTTATGTTCTAAAACTCCTGAAAGTTTCGTACTGTTATTCTAACTCCTCTATGAAATACAGCTTCCTAAAATTGCTGAAGGGATAAAAAGCTATAGTCGTGTCAGTACAAATTATCAATGAAAAATGAGGCTATTGTTAATAATGCTATATTCTATCAGTGTAATCATTTAAATCAAGTGCCTTAAGCGCAAATAGATTATGTTTTACGTTCTTAGTTGGTATACAGAGCTATTTTAGCTTGATTCTAGCTGCTGCTTAAGGAAAACTTCACCAAATAAATCATTTGGACAACAATGGATTGGCCGTGGTGGTCCAATAGCATGGCCGCCACGCTCCCCCGATCTGACACCCTTCGATTTCTTTCTGTGGGGCCACAAGAAGACGTTGGTGTATGAGACCCTGGTTGAGCCGGAGCAAGATTTCGTGGCACCCAGTGCAGCTGCGGCCGAAGAAATCCGACATATGCCAGCCGTTTTCGATCGCGTCTATGCAAACATGCGTCGTCGGTGTGTGTTTCCTTAGTGAGTGTCTTGTATTGCAAACATGCTCCATTTGTGCCTTTGTCTCACTGACCCTTAGTGCCCTGCGCAGGTTCTCGCTGTGGTGGTGGCTTGTGCGGAGGGGACGAGATGGAGTGGTACTGTTCGCTTCCCACTTATCTTTTCCTTTCTACTTCAGTGAGCCCTGATCTGCATACTATTATGTTAGGTTATATCTTCAGCATACTGTACTTTTCTAGGACTCACGAACACAATGTGAAAAGTCCTTCGGAAGTCCTAAATGTTTTTCAAGTATCACTCAATTCAATGCAGTTTTGTGTTAGTGCAAACATTATGTCATTTTCACTGGAGGGGAAAAGCTATGCGTCAGTGCAGAGGATAATCTACGTATCATGTAGACGACAGGTTTAACGAGCAATTAATTAAGGAAGCAGAACATACTATTTTGTGGGTTCAACAACAAAGTGTTACCAAAAAAGACTCATTAAGTGTTTTGCATGAAGCATTTTGCTGTACGGGGCGGAAATGTTGACATTGTAAACAAGCTATGGCAAATGACTGGAAGCCTTACTGTTGGAGCCTTTGCCTCTGCAGGCCAAAGAACAAAGAATGTTTAGTAGTAGTTCCTTCCCACGCCAACAGATGGACGTTGTTGGTCAGTTGTCAACCCTCTGAACTGGGGGTGAAGAAAGCCATTTGTAAAAAAAGGGAGAGTTCCTCCTTCCCTCTCAGAAGTAGTGTGTGTGTATCTACAAGTGTGAGAAAGACGTAAGAAATTCGGTCTAATACGTATTTTGTGCTATCGTGTTTGTGAACTGTCTTTTTATCATCTTCGATTAATCCAGTATAAGTTTTTACAATAAAGTAGTTTTTTTTTTTTTTTAAGTTGACGTGTTTTGAAGTTAATTATTTATGTGTCAAACGGAAAACCGTCGTTTGAACCGCACACTTACAAATGTATCTGTGACGAAGGATGGTGAAAATTAGCTGGGTAGAGAAGACAACTAATCAGGAAAAATGCTGGAAACAGCAGGAGCGACGTATGTAATATAGAGGACAGTCATAAAACGGCAAAGAAGCTGGTTGGGTCACTGGTTGAGAAGGGATTGTATTTTGAAAGATGTAGTAGAGGGAACGGTAGGAGGAAAACGATAGCGTGGAAGGAGGAGGTTCAAATTGATAGACAATATTAGGGAGGGTAGTTCATACGTTGAGACAAAGAGATCGGGCGATCGCAATAGCTGGAAGATGACTCTGCCACTAGTGACAGGACATTTATGATGCTGCTGATGATATCACGTACTGTGTGATAATACAGGTGGAGAATGAAAAGTTGCATCACTTGATAACGAATTAATCTAACCTTCATTAATGCACTGATGTTTCTGGAATGCTTAAAACATGTTTACTGGTGGTTATGCAACCACTCCCAGCAAACCCATAATTCTCAATGTCTTTGGTTCTGTTTGTACTATCGATATGGCGCAGACGAAGTATAACTTAATATTACGTACTCTTTTATTTTCCGCTCATTTTGACCCATCTTTATTTGCAAATATAACCGGGAATCCCTCACTTCCTTTGGAGAATCCCTTGCGCAATTGTTTTTGGATACAATCTCTATGACTTCCTGTGTGAAATTCCACATCACCTGTGTCACGGCCATTGGTCTTTGTATCTTTGAGCTATGGCGCCTCAAAGTTCCGTGCCGCGCAATTTCCCACGCTCATGAGTCGGAAAGGACGCCGCTTTGAGGTTTGTGTCCATATACTTTCTTGTTCATTTCTATGTTTACTTTCCACTCTGTAATAGGAATTCCCGAACACCCTGTATAGTAATCAATGCACTTTAATTTACTTGATTTTTTTCTTTTCTTGTGTTTAGAGTTCCGAATCTGCTGCAAATTCAGGGGGTGATTTGAGTACAAGGTTTGCGTGTGTTTGTATTCACATAACACTTTGATTTTGCAAGTGATTCGGTAGTCGGCGAGCTATTATTGAGACTGAACGTTTGCTGTCTGTACTACTGAACAAATTCGGTTCATGACATGGAGTTTCAACTGTTGTAACATTTCACAAAAGGACATTTATTTCTAGGGAATTTATTCAGTAGCACAGACAGCAAACGTTAGTCTCAATAGTAGCTCCTTGTTTTAAATAGACATATAATACAGTTGAAGTGTAACTGTCATCCTTACCGAATCCATTTTTTTTTCAAACTGGAACACTTTTTTTTTTTTTTTTTTTTCCTGTATTCATTCGCTCATAGTTAATAAACTGATAGCATATTCTATGATTGCTTCTCAGTATGTGTTTGGACAACACTGTAATCCTCTGTGACATTATAGTTGTTTACATTCCACCTCCTCCATATGACGTCGCATGCCTACTTCCCTCAGTATACTCGCTTCGTTTCCAGCATCCTGTTCACGCCTTCTCTATAAATGAGTTTTGTCCTTTACCTTTTGACCATCCGACAAAGTACAGATGATTGGAGGAAATAGTGTGAATTATTATTATTAATTTATTTTTACGTATCCTAGGTGATAGTTTTATTTTTATTTTACGGAAGATGTTGACGCGTGATCAAAGTATTAGTGGAATTAATGAAGTAGTAAGGAAGACAGATATTTTTCTATTTCCTGATAAAATTCCTCAAACATTTAACCTTTACCATCCGAACCTTTGAGAACGTTAGATCTTTAAATCGGATCCTCATAAGAGCTTTTCCGAACCGTGGGTCTAGGAGGGTTAATTTTGGCTCATGAATTTCTTCCTTCGAAGCGTAGATTTACTCCACTTTCATTATATTCGTACCACTCTTTATTTCAGTCAATGGATTCACAGTAAGAATGTTTCTGTATAATATTTGTAGTGTAGAATGTGTTCTTCACTCCCTCCCCTCCTTTCTTGTTTCAGAGACAACTAACATGTAACACATCTTAATATTACATTCAGATAGTCTACCTTTCTTATTTACTGTTGAAAAATTAGATATTCTATTTTATTATTTTCAAACCGTTCAAACCAAAATGCAAAACACAATTTTAATAGATGTAATTCCTTTTTTCACAAGATTCTTGTGTTAGGTAAATATTGAAATTAACACAGAAAAAAATTGATAACCGCCATGACCGGGACTCGAACCCGGATCTCCCAGTTGCCGGCCATTACACCACCACGGCACGGTTGCAGAACAAATTCCTCAACAAAAAAATAAATCTCCTAATGTATGGGGTGCCTTGACTTCGTAACCAGCTACTAGGGCTGGAAGAGTGTTAAGGTGTTAGGAGAAGTCTATATGCACAGAGAATTGACGTGTCGTGGTGGTGTAATGGACAGCATGCCCGGTCGGCAACTGGGAGATCCGGGTTCGAGTCGCGGTCACGGTTGTTGTCAATTTTTCTGTGTTCATTTCAACACAATTTTAATGTTTGTTACACACTTCGAAGAAATCCGGAATATTAGTTATCCCAGAGAGGGTTTACCCGTACCATGGAGTGTCAAATCAGGGACTGTTCTCGCCAAACAGAAACGGTTCTTCATCCTACCTTCTGACATCGTCATTATCATTAATGTTTCTAATTTCATTAGTATTTAATATGAATCTGTAAATTTAAATTAGTCTGAAATAATTTCGCCGTCATTAGTGTGAATTAGAAGTTTAAGGAGGAGCAGATTGCGTTAATGCTGCTGCCTCTTTAGTTCGGTAGTGAACTGTGTTGTAGATTTTTTTAATTTCTTTCAAGTAACGAAATAACTTTATATCTGTATTTTATCTTTCCAGATATAATAAACTTTCTCGCCAAGTGAGAGAAGTTGCTAATAAGATTAAAGAGCTTGACCCTAAAGATCCATTTAGAACGGAATCTAGTGCGCAGCTGTTAGAAAAACTGTAAGTACTATTTCTTTAGTATTTATCTAATTGAATGAATATGTGTCGTTGGAAAACGTTATAACGTTGATATTCACGTTCATCTTTAAAATAGATGATAGCAGACTCCAGCTCTTGTGACGAATAAAGTTCTGTTCACGGTAAAGTCCCCTCCCGCCGTCCTCAGTCTAACCATTCGCCACGAATTCAATCCAGCTATCACTCCATTACCCACAAGCCACTGCTACAAGCTAACGTGAATGTTCGTACAGGAACTCCCTGTTACCTACGTTAAATGAATAGCAGAGTGGATGAGAAAACCTTTTTTTACATTTTGTGAAAGGCCAATTCCACGTTAGATCATCACAAAAATGGGACTTTTCAACCCGACCATCTCAGATTTGCACTAAAATTCCTAGGCTGGTAGATGATATAGTTTTGTATATATGTAAAATATTAGTCCTCAGTGGTACACGGTATTCATACAGCAGGGTTGCCAACATAAGAAAAAATATACGTACAAGGTCAGCAACAAGAAGTCATAACTTGGCTTCTAATATTGTAGTAGAACATTCATCTTGGGCTTGTTTTGAAGCTAAGGAAACGTACCTTTTTTTTTAATATAAAAATATTACAGAAAAACATTGCATT